>OENT01002031.1:0-29730 GCA_900239685.1 Rotaria macrura | reverse complement strand
AACATTCAAACGTGGGTTTGCGACATTTATAGCTTTCGAACGCTTCTTACCGTGAATCTGAACATTGGCGAATGATTAAGCATGCTTATGAATACTCAAGCGTGATTCTTAACATCCAAGCGTGATTTAGCGTGATTCTGAACGTTCAAGTGTGATTTAGCGTGATTTTGAACTTTCCAGCGTGATCTTGAACTTAGAAGCGTGATTTAGCGTGATTCTGAACATTCAAGCGTGACTTGCGTGCTTTTGAACTTTCAAGCGTGATTTAGCGGGATTCATAACATTCAAACGTGGGTTTGCGACAGTTATAGCTTCCGAACGCTTCTTAGCGTGAATCTGAACATTGGCGAATGATTAAGCATGATTCTGAATACTCAAGCGTGATTCAGCGTGACTCGTTAGATTCATGCGTGATTTAGCGTGATTCTGAACATTCAAGCGTGATTTAGCGTGATTCTGAACATTCAAGTGTTATTTGCGTGCTTTTGAACTTTCAAGCGTGAGTTAGCGTGATTTTTTTAATCAAGCGTGATTTCCTGTTATTCTTGACAGTCAAGCTTGATTTAGCGTGATTCTTAAGATTCAAGCGTTATTTAGCCTGATTTTATTAATCAAGCGTGATTACTGTTATTCTTGACAGTCAAGCTTAATTTAGCGTGATTCTTAACATTCAAGCGTGACTTTGCGGAATTTATAGCTTTCGAACGCTTCTTAACGTGAATCTGAACTTTGACGAATGATTAAGCATGCTTATGAACACTCAAGCGTGATTCTTAACATTCAAACGTGATTTAGCGTGATTTTATTGATCAAGCCTGATTTACTGTTATTCTTGACAGTCAAGCTTGATTAAGCGTGATTCTTAACATTCAACCGTGACTTTGCGGCATTTATACCTGTCGAACGCTTCTTAGCGTGAATCTGAACATTCGCGAATGATTAAGCATGCTTATGAATACTCAAGCGTGATTCTTAACCTTCAAGCGTGATTTAGCGTGATTTTATTAATCAAGCGTGATTTAGCGTGATTTTATTAATCAAGCGTGATTTACTGTTATTCATGATACTCAAGCGTGATTTAGCGTGATTTTGAACTTTGAAGCGTGATCTTGAACTTTGAAGCGTGATCTTCAACTTTGAAGCGTGATTTAGCGTGATTCCCAACATTCAAGCGTGATTTAGCGTGATTTTATCAATCAAGTGTGATTTACTGTTATTCTTGACAATCAAGCGTGATTGAGCGTGATTCTGAACGTTCAAGTGTGATTGAGCCTGATTCTGAACATTCAAGGGTGATTTGCGTGCATTTGAACTTTCATGCGTGATTTAGCGGGATTCATAACATTGGAACGTGGGTTTGCGACATTTATAGCTTTCGAACGCTTCTTAGCGTGAATCTGAACATTGGCGAATGATTAAGAATGATTATGACCACTCAATCGTGAAACAGTGTGATTCTTGAGATTCAAGCATGATTTAGCGTGATTCTGAACGTTCAAGTGTGATTGAGCCTGATTTTATTAAACAAGCGTGATTTACTGTTATTCTTGACAGTCAAGCTTGATTAAGCGTGATTCTTAACATTCAACCGTGACTTTGCGGCATTTAAACCTGTCGAACGCTTCTTACCGTGAATCTCAAGATTCGCGAATGATTAAGCATGATTATGAACACTCAAGCGTGAATAAGTGTGATTCTTGACATTCAAGCGTGATTGAGCGTGATTCTTAACATTCAAGGGTGATTTAGCGTGATTTGGAACTTTGAAACGTTATCTTGAACTTTGAAGCGTGATTTACCGTGATTCATATAATTGGAACGTGGGTTTGCGACATTGATAGCTTTCAAACGCTTCTTAGCGTAAATCTAAACATTGGCGAATTTTTAAGCATGGTTATGAACACTCAAGCGTGATTCAGCGTGACTCGTTACATTCATGCGTTATTTAGCGTGATTCTTATCATTCAAGCGTGATTTAGCGTGATTTTGAACTTTGAAGCGTGATTTAGCGTGATTCTTAACATTCAAGCGTGACTTTGCGGAATTTATACCTGTCGAACGCTTCTTAACGTCAATCTGAACATTCGCGAATGATTAAGCCTGATTATGAATACTCAAGCGTGATTCAGCGTGACTCGTTACACTCATGCGTGATTTAGCGTGATTCTGAACATTCAAGTGTGATTTAGCGGGATTCATTACATTGGAACGTGGGTTTGCGTCATTTATATTTTTCGAACGCTTCTTAACGTGAATCTGAACATTCGCGAATGATTAAGAGTGATTATGACCACTCAATCGTGAATAAGTGTGATTGTTGACATTCAAGCGTGATTTAGCGTGTTTCTGAACGTTCAAGTGTGATTTAGCGTGATTTTAAACTTTGAAGCATTATCTTGAACTTTCAAGCGTGATTTAGCGTGATTCTGTGCATTCAAACGTGGGTTTGCGACATTTATAGCTTTCGAACGCTTCTTAGCGTGAATCTGAACATTCGCGAATGATTAAAAATGATTATGACCACTCAATCGTGAATGATTGTGATTCATGACATTCAAGCGTGATTGAGCGTGATTCTGAACGTTCAAGTGTGATTTAGCGTGATTTTGAACTTTGAAGCGTGATCTTGAACTTTGAAGCGTGGTTTAGCATGATTCTTGACATTCAAGCGTGATTTAGCGTGATTTTTTTAATCAAGCGTGATTTCCTGTTATTCTTGACAGTCAAGCTTGATTTAGCGTGATTCTTAACATTCAAACGTGCCTTTGCGGAATTTATACCTGTCGAACGCTTCTTCCCGTGAATCTGAACATTCGCGAATGATTAAGCATGATTATGAACACTCAAGCTTGAATAAGTGTGATTCATGACATTCAACTGTGATTGAGCGTGATTCTGAACGTTCCAGTGTGATATAGCGTGATCTTGAACTTTGAAGCGCGATCTTGAACTTTGAAGCGTGATTTAGCGTGATTCAGAGCATTCAAACGTGGGTTTGCGACATTTATAGCTTTGGACCCTTCTTAACGTGAATCTGATCATTCGCGAATGAATAAGAATGATTATGACCACTCAATCGTGAATAAGTGTGATTCATGACATTCAAGCGTGATTCTGAACGTTCCAGTGTGATTTAGCGTGATCTTGAACTTTGAAGCGTGATCTTGAACTTTGAAGCGCGATGTAGCGTGATTCTGAACATTCAAGGGTGATTTTCGTGCTTTTGAACTTTCAAGCGTCATTTAGCGGGAGTCATAACATTCAAACGTGGGTTTGCGACATTTATAGCTTTCGAACGCTTCGTAGCGTGAATCTGAACATTAGCGAATTATTAAGCATGATTATGAACACTCAAGCGAGAATAAGCGTGATTCATAACATTCAGGCGCGACTTTGCGGAATTTATAGCTGTCGAACGCTTCTTAACGTGAATCTGAATATTGGCGAATGATTAAGAATGATTATGACCACTCAATTGTGAATAAGTGTGATTCGTGAACTTTCAAGCGTGATTTAGCGTGATTCTGAACATTCAAGTTTAATTTGCCTGCTTTTGAACTTTCTGCGTGATTTAGCGTGATCCTTATCATTCAAGCGTGATTCAGCGTGATTTTTTTAATCAAGCGTGATTTCCTGTTATTCTTGACAGTCAAGCTTGACTAAGCGTGATTCTTATCATTCAAGCGTGATTTATTCTGATTTTATTAATCAAGCGTGATTTTCTGTTATTCTTGACAGTCAAGCTTGATTTAGCGTGATTCTTATCATTCAAGCGTGACTTTGCGGAATTTATACCTGTCGAACCCTTCTTACCATGAATCTGAACATTCGCGAATGATTAAGAATGATTATGAATACTGAAGCGTGATTCAGCGTGACTCGTTACATTCATGCGTGATTTACTGTTATTGTTGACAGTCAAGCTTGATTTAGCGTGATTCTGAACGTTCAAGTGTGATTTAGCGTGATTTCGAACTTTCAAGCGTGATCTTGAACTTTCAAGCGTGATTTAGCGTGATTCTTATCATTCAAGCGTGATTTAGCGTGTTCTTATTAATCAAGCGTGATTTCCTGTTATTCTTGACAGTCAAGCTTGATTTAGCGTGATTCTGAACGTTCAAGTGTGATTTAGCGTTATTTTGAACTTTGCAGCGTGATCTTGAACTTTGCAGCGTGATTTGGCGTGATTCTGAAAATTCAAACGTGGGTTTGCGGCATTTATAGCTTTCGAACGCTTCTTAGCGTGAATCTGAACATTCGCGAATGATTAAGCATGATTATGAACACTCAAGCTTGCATAAGTGTGATTCTTAACATTCAAGCGTGACTTTGCGGAATTTATAGCTGTCGAACGCTTCTTAACGTGAATCTGATCATTCGCAGATGATTAGGAATGATTATGAATACTCAAGCGTGATTCAGCGTGACTCGTTAGATTGATACCTGATTTAGCGTAATCCTTATCATTCAAGCGTGATTTAGCCTGATTTTATTAATCAAGCGTGATTTAGCGTGATTCTGAACATTCAAGTTTTATTTGCGTGCTTTTGAACTTTCAAGCGTGATTTAGCGGGATTCATAAAATTGGAACGTGGGTTTGCGACATTTATAGCTTTCGAACGCTTCTTAGCGTGAATATAAACATTGGCGAATTTTTAAGCATGGTTATGAACACTCAAGCGTGATTCAGCGTGACTCGTTACATTCATCCGTTATCTAGCGTGATTCTTATCATTCATGCGTGATTTAGCATGATTCTGAACTTTCAAACGTCGGTTTGCGACATTTATAGCTTTGGCACGCGTCTTAGCGTGAATCTAAACATTGGCGAATTTTTAAGCATGGTTATGAACACTCAAGCGTGATTCAGCGTGCCTCGTTACATTCATGCGTTATTTAGCGTGATTGTTATCATTCAAGCGTGATTTAGCCTGATTTTATTAATCAAGCGTGACTTATTGTTATTCTTGACAGTCAAGCTTGATTTAGCGTGATTCTTAACATTGTAGCGTGATTTAGCGTGATTTTATTAATCAAGCGTGATTTACTGTTATTCATGACATTCAAGCGTGATTTAGCGTGATTTTATTAATCAAGCGTGATTTACTGTTATTCTTGACAGTCAAGCTTGAATTAGCGTGATTCTTAACATTCAAGCGTGATTTAGCCTGATTTTATTAATCAAGCGTGATTGACTGTTATTCTTGACAGTCAAGCTTTTTTTAGCGTGATTCTTAACATTCAGGCGTGACTTTGCGGAACTTATGGCTGTCGAACGCTTGTTAGCGTGAATCTGAACAGTGGCGAATTTTTAAGCATGGTTAGGATCACTCAAGCGTGATTCAACGTGACTCGTTACATTGATGCGTGATTTAGCGTGATTCTTATCATTCAAGCGTTATTTCGCCTGATTTTATCAATCAAGCGTGATTTACTGTTATTCTTGATAGTCAAGCGTGATTTAGCGTGGTTCTTAACATTCAAGCGTGGGTTCGCGACATTTATAGCTGTCGAACGCATCTTAGCGTGAATCAGAACATTGGGGAATGATTAAGCATGATTATGAACACTCAAGCGTGATTCAGCTTGATTCAGCGTGATTCTTAACATTCAATCATGATTTCGCGTGATTCGTTACATTGATTCGTGATTCAGCGTGGTTCTTAACATTCAAGTGTGATTCAGCGTGATTTTCATCTTCCAAGCGTGATTTAGCGTGATTCTCAACATTCAAGCGTGATTTAGCGTGATTCGTTGCATTCATGCGTGCTTTAGCGTAATTCTTAACATTCAACCGTGATTTAGCGTGAGTTTATTATTCAAGCGAGTTGACGGTGATCCTTTACATTCAAGCGTGATTTAGCGTGATTCTCAACGTTCAAGCGTGATTCAGCGTGATTTTGAACTTTGTCGCGTGATTTAGCGTGATTCTTAACATTCACGCGTGAGTTAGCGTAATTCTTAACATTCTAGCGTGATTTCGCGGGATACGTAACATTCAATCATGATTTGGCGTGTTTCACAACATTCAAGCGCGGTTTAGCATGATTCTTGACATCAAAGCGTGGGTTTGCTACATTTATAGCTGTCGAACGCATCTTAGCGTGAATCTGAACATTGGGAAATGATTAAGCATGATTATGAACACTCAAGCGTGATTCAGCGTGATTCTTAACATTCAATCATGATTTGGCGTGGTTCGTTACATTGATTCGTGATTAAGCGTGATTTTGAACTTTCAAGCGTGATTTAGCGTGATTCTTAACATTCAATCATGATTTGGCCTGATTCACAATATTCAAGCGTGATTTACCGTGATTCATTACACTGAAGCTTGATTTGGCGTGATTTCCAACATTCAAGCTTGATTCGTTGCATTCATGCGTGCTTTAGCGTAATTCTTAACATTGAACAGTGATTTAGCGTGAGTATATTATTCAAGCGAGTTGAGGGTGATCCTTTACATTCAAGCGTGATTTAGCGTGATTCTCAACGTTCAAGCGTGGTTCAGCGTGATTTTGAACTTTGTCGCGTGATTTAGCGTGATTCGTAACATTCATGCGTGATTTAGCGTAATTCTTAACATGCAAGCGCGCTTTAGCGTGATTTTATTATTCAAGCGTGATTTAGCGTGATTTAGCGTGATTTTGAACTTTCAAGGGTGATTTAGCGTGATTCTTAACATCAAAGCGTGGGTTCGCGACATTTATAGCTGTCGAACGCATCTTAGCGTGAATCAGAACATTGGGGATTGATTAAGCATGATTATGAACACTCAAGCGTGATTCAGCGTGATTCTTAACATTCAATCATGATTTGGCGTGATTCGTTACATTGATTTGTGATTCAGCGTGGTTCTTAACATTCAAGTGTGATCCAGCGTGATTTCGATGTTCCAAGCGTGATTTAGCGTGATTCTTAGCATTCAAGCGTCATTCGGCGTGATTCTCAACATTCAGCCGTGATTTTGCGTGATTCGTTACATTCATTCGTGATTCCGCGTGATTTGTTACAGTCATGCGTGATTTAGCGTGAATCTTATCATTCAAGCGTGATTCAGCGTGAATCTGAACATTCAAGTGTCATTTCCGGTGATTTTGAACTTCCAAGGGTGATTTAGCATGATTCTCAACATTCAAGCGTGACTTTGCGACATTTGTAGCTGTCGAATGCTTCTTTGCGTGAATCTGAACATTGGCGAATGATTAAGCATGATTATGAACACTCACGCGTGATTTCGTGTGATTCGTAACATTCAAGCGTGTCTTAGCGTGATTTTCAACATTCGAGTGTGATTTTGCGTTAGTTTGATTTTTGAAGCGTGATTTAGCGTGATTCTTAACATTCATGCGTGATTCAGCGTGATTTTGAGCATGAGAGCTTGAGTTAGCTTAGGTTTTAACATGATTGGTTCAGTTAGCATGTTGCTTATATAAATTGCTTGTTATGGGGTGTTTTTGATTATGACATGGTTTTGCAACGTTACTCACACATAAACGATTGTGGTGTAGCGTTTCTTGTAGCTTCAAAGCGTTATCTAGCGTGATTCGTAATACCATAGCAGGTTAGCTAGACATCTACTATAAGAGTATGATTAAGAACGATCTCAAAGATGATTGCGTAAGTTAGCGTTCCAGTCACATTATGAGCGTGATTTAGGGTTGTTTTAAAATTGATAGCGTCAGTTTGCGTGGTCTCTCCCCTTGCAGCTTGATTCAGCGTGTGTTTTGAAGATGATAGTGTACGTTAGTGAGACGTCTACCGTAAGAGCCTGATGTAGCGTTTTTTTGAAGATTATACCGTGAGTTAACGTGACTACTACAATGAGGGCGGGATCTAGCAATTTTCCTTAGTTGATAGCTTCAGTGTGCATGGCTTTCACGAGAAGAGAGTGATTAAGTATGATTAAGCTTTTTGTATTGAGAATTAGGGAAAATGGTTTGAATGGATCACAGGTTTTAGTTATCATGATCGGTTTTTTTTGACGATTTTGGAACTTGAATCGGTGCAATGTTCCTTGATGGAGCCATTTATTCTAAAAGCCAGCTTGATTTCACACGATTGAACATCTTTTATATAAGATGTCCGCTTTTAGTGTGATTCAAGAGTTCCTACTGAATGTCCACCCGGCTTACATTAACTTCGCATGATTGAAAACTTCTTCAATGAATTGAATTCTAGTAAGCTTGACCGAATAAATTTTCGAGAAGGCTGGGTTATTTTAGTGGAATTAAACACTTTTTATATAAATTTAGGACGATATTGCGTGACTGAATAGTTTTTAAACATATTCAGCTTGATTTAGGTTGATTGAACACTTAACAGAGAAATTGAGGGTGAATTACCCGTATTAAAGAGTTTTAAAATTAATAAGTGTGATTTTACGTGATCGAATACCTTAAAAATATTTCAGCGTTTTGACGTTCTAGGAGCACAAAGTCCACATTCCATCCATATGTATAATGCTCCCGTTTGAGCGCATGGCATTAATGATGGATGATCTTTCCTCTGCATTTTTTCTCATCTTATGAATTGTCCTTAAAGAGGTTGCACTTTGACTTTAAAAATTAAAGATGATAGTCTATTTTAAAATTTAAGAGCTAAAGTTAAAGTATAATGCTTTAAAACTTGAGCTTAAATACAATTAGTGTAAAAATGAAGAATAAGTTTTAGCTTTTTATATGCGGTTTTTTGGGGTTTTAGAGTAACTTTAAAGTTTGAAATTTAAAATAGTTAAAGTACTTTAAACGTTAATAAATGAAGTTTAAAGCTTAAAATTAGTGTAAAAACCATATAGAACGGTTCATAGAGAGCTAAAAACTACTTTTGGATTTAACACTACTTTCATTAAAGTTAAAATTTTAAAGTAGTATACTTTAAGTTTAACTCTTTAAGTTTTAAGTCAGCTTTAAACTTCGAGTACTTTTTCTTCTAAAGTTCAAAGTTAAATTGCCACAGGTAGCCCCTACATCATTGTCCTCAATTGTTCTTATTCTCTGTTTTCATGCTCTTTTGTTCTTTGTCCTGACTGCTTATATAAGCACATAGGTTTTTAATGTAAACGATACGATTGCAGGATATGAAGGAATGAATGAAGTGAAATTCCATCAACAGTAACTCCCCTTTTATCAGAAATCGTCACAGCACTGACAGGAAAAAGATCAGTGTTTAGATTCAGAATCAATTCAGCTACTGATATCGAAGGATTGATCTTCTCTTCAATAATTCCTACTATTTATGCAAATTTTCATCTTATATTTCGTTTCATACAGCTTAAAATATCATATTTTGACTTTCGGATTATTATTAATACCTGATGTTTAAGAGCTAGTGATTTTTTTCAGGAAATGGATTAATATTTTCATGCAAAGGATATTAATACCACAGTTTTAAATAAGTACGATCACTGGGAAGTGAGGAATCGGTTCAAGATTCAATCGTAAGTCAGGGACGCGTGTACCTATCATGGAAATAGATATGTTTTAATTTTTCCACTTCGTTTTCCGTCCTTGACCAGATCTTTGCTTATTACACGGTGCATGTGTTTCTTAATAATAAATATACATTTTCATTCCACAAAGTCATACTCACTGGGATTCTTTCTGAAACCTGAAACTAGCTTACAGTTTTCACGTTGACTATATGTCATGGTCACTGATAAAACAAATTTTAAATAAGGATTAGTGCTACCACTCTCACCCCAAGAGCAGATAACTGTGAAGTAATAGTTTTATTACAATAGTTTTGAGTATATAAAATGAAAATATAACTATATGATAAGAAAAACTTAAGAATAAAATATGTAGCCATGGTCAAAAAGATAAAAAGATCCATGAATAACTTATACTCTCACATTAATGATAAATGATATTTACTGAGACATTGAAAGCTCAATATCTAATATCTATTCTATTAAGAGCCAGGAAATATAGATTGCAATCACAGCAATTAAAAAATGCACTACACTGTAAAAAAAACGTGGAATACTAAGCCCTAATACTCAAGAAACATTTTTCTAAATCCGTAAATGGTTTATGCTGCCTTCCTGAACCATTTAAAGGTATTTTTGAAAACTCGTTTATGAAACTTATGGTATTTTAAGATATAAAGCGTTTATTGTTAGTTTAAAAAGGGTTTACTATTCTATATCATTTCAGGAAGGGGGTTTATTGTTCAATCATTACAGGAAAATAGTTAATAGCTCTGTGGTCGTATATTTATTGTTCCCCCCGTACGTGACAAGGTATCATTCAGGGACAAAGGACAAGATGTAGATATCTTATGACTCCCTATCTCGATCGTTTCGATAACCGGTTACTACAGTAACCAAGAAGAAGGATGCTGAAAAAGCTCCGTATCCTGCAAGAAAAGACAGAAGATCGTTGGAACATCGAAACAGTGTTCATGCCGAAAACGGTTTTGGCTTTCGTGGTAATTTTCTACTGACTCCTATTGAGGAGAAAGGTAATTGAGTGTAGGGCAATCGACTGTATGCATGCCCATTGGTGTGTCCATTTTGTTCTACTTCATACCTCCAGGTTCTCCAATTCCGATTGCCTTTGGTCAGATTCTTTGAAAAATCGCTCATATTTACTTGGGCATGTGACCATGCGCATCATTAAGAACATACACATCAATAAGCAAACAAATTTTATTTCATATGAGCCTCCCTTCTGTCCAGGAAAGAAGGAACAAAATGGGATCAAAATTTATTCTATGCAAAAGTCGTTTCTTTTTCCTTTTTTTTCTAGAACTACAAACAAGAATCAACATTCTACCTTTTGATTTCAATAATGAAATCAAAATAATTTCTCTTTTTCTTTCATATCAGAAACGAAAACATCAACAGCGTGAGTTTGAGCATGATTCCCATCGAAAAATAATTTCACTTTCTTCTTTTCAGATCAATCAACAAGAATCAACATCGTAACTTATATGGTTACATTCAAAGTGATAATATGTTTTTTGTTTCAGATCACAAATAAATCAATTAACAATTTTAGTTCAAACATTTTCAAATAATCAATTACTTTGCGTAGTTTTTATTTTTCTTTTCAGATAGGCAAAAAAATCAATGGCGTAAGTTGTATCTAAACATTTAAAACGATATTATTTGTTTTTCTTTCAGAAAGGGAACGAAAAAAATGAACAAGCTGAATTTGAGTGTTATTGTTTACAGAGATTAGTTTTTTGTCTTACTTTGAGAGGATGGTTCTATTGAACATTGGAACACGTCCTAGCAAAGAGTACCAGAAATGGTTATCGATTCCTAAACCCTTGAAAAGGATTTATGACAGGATATATTGATTTCACTAACCATGTTTAAGGATTTTAAAAAGGGTTTATGGTACGTTAAAGTTAAATAAACTCTTTAAACGTTTATTATTCTACGTTCTTTTTCAGTGTAGAAACCGATAAATATAAGTCCGAAATTTTCTGAATAATAAATTCATAATATCCACGAGAGTATTCACTTTCACATATCGAGTTCACATTGTTTCTATCTTATTAATAAATCGAAGTCGGCTAGTTCTTGACCCAGTCGATAAATTCCAAAAGTCGGATTCCATAGGATCGTACAGAATTTTTATCGAACCGACGCAATCCGATATGATTCATACACATGGGGATGTGTATTTTCACGGACAAGAAACATTATCAAACAAGCGCTCAAAGCTATGATTCCATTCGAAGAGAAAAGCTTTTTCCAGATAGAATTATAAATGTCGTGTCTCATGATTACTTTTCACTAACTATCACAAATTTTCAATAACTATAATTGTTTTCTATTCGTGATTCGGCTCAAAAAAGAAGACTATGAGAAAATATTTCTATTTTCGTGAGAAAACAAAGCCTAAGATTCGACTTCTTTAATTTTGAAAATATCTGCGCACTTAAAAATCAAAAGATTTCATACTCAGTAAAAAAGGCAAAACTTTATTCACTGGAATTAATCTCTATTCATCACTAATCGTGTTACACATGAAGATTAAATTTCGATTTATAGTTGATGATGATTCAAGATTTAATAAAAGCATGTAATGAATCTAGTTTAGGAATTGCAGTTTCTCTTTGTGACAACAATTTGACTAATAAATTGTTAATATTTTATAATATTAGTTATCATGATTTACAAGAGTGAATTTTGGAAGGTATTGCTAAATTTACATTGCAATAAAGCATCTGGAATGCAACAAATCAAAACAGAAGTCGGTCCAATTACAAAATACTAGAATCATATTGAATAAATACTGAGTGTCTCAGTGATATTGTTTTCTCTTACCCAAGAAAACTAGTTCTTACATTAGAGTAAAATAAACCAAAGCATATACTTGATTCCAACTGCGATTTATTTTTAACATACGTTATACTTGGCATATGCATCACAAGTAATGCAAACGTATGCCCATATTCTATTCTGTACGTCTATAATAATTTCAAACTATCATTTGTATTCCGAAATAAAACATAATTGTAAAGTTCTCACTATCCAATATTTGTCCTCCTTCCTTTTACGTTATCTCTCAGAGTATAATTAATACATTCTGTATTTATTCGCTGTTCATTATTCCTCTTCTGTCCTTCTATTGCCATCTTTCAAAACTTTATTGTCAATTTCTATACCCATGCATTGTTCCTTATTTGTTCCGTTTCCTTTTATGGATATCTTTCGTATGATCCCATTTTGGATTGCTTCTCTCCTCCGTTTATATAAAAGGTGTTGATATTTTGTGTAATAGGGACGATAGATGATATAAATAAAAACAGATTAATACATAGTTCCATCTAAATTAGTATCTCTTGTATTAGAAATCGTTACAATAATGAGTGTGCTGCAGCTTTCTCAATGGGAATTCTTAGCCTATCGAATGGAAAGTCATATCACACCACGAAATTAAATAAAAATTCCCTCTGAAACAGCTTTAACTCTAAATTGTATTCATCAATGAATCCAATGCCGTATCCATCCGGATGCTATCAAATCCGATCAAATGACATAATCTGAGCGTATTCCGGGAGATGGAGTTAAAAAAGAATGGGACCAGTGATCCATGTACGGTAATTAGGTACTAACTAGTTCTTCTTGACAAGACTAGAGTTTGGTCAAAAGTTCGCGAGCGATTCCATCAAACTCCTACAGTAGGGTTGATATGATTCAACACTGATAATCTGAATGTCATTGCGCCTTCCATATTCAGATAGAATTTCATCGACTTTTAAGAAAACCCTAAACAATTCGATTAGTTCTGTCCTTTAAGAATGGTTTTCTTGGGTTCAGTCAACGATTCTACTTATTATATCATTCAGCTAATGGTATAAATCATTCAAGATATCAAAATTGCAAAATTTGGGAAGCATATT
Organism: Rotaria macrura; assembly: GCA_900239685.1. NCBI lineage: Eukaryota > Metazoa > Rotifera > Eurotatoria > Philodinida > Philodinidae > Rotaria > Rotaria macrura. The sequence continues at coordinate 16,368 of OENT01002031.1, read as the reverse complement.
TCATTTTGAATTGATATAAATTACCAAAAACTCATACATCGTGAATCTCCACATACATCAAGTATTTGCTTATCTGGTCAGCTGTATCACAAGTGTCTAATCAAAGAATTAAAGCCGTCCACATTAATCAAAATCGTGTGTTAATCTATTGCTTTCTATGTAACTTAATATTAGACGAGTCAAGTGATACTATCTTTTGTAGATACCCAGGTCGACGATCACGGACTTCGTATACGATTGAAAACGATCGTATACGCTTCCCACATGACCGTATACGGTCGTATTATAGCGTTTTACATCGCCCAGTATTACGGTCGTATATCGCCGTGTCGATTACGGACAAATAAGATTGTATACGGAGGAATACGGTGGAAAATAGAAACCGTTTACGAATTTTGTATACAAGGACCGCAAACGATCGTTTTTCTCTCCGCATATCGTCGTATTTCCCCGTATACGACATGGAGGTATACGATGCTAATACTGGACCATGTATTTTGCCGTAATTCTCAGTATACGTTCGTTTACGACCGTGCTTGTTCGACCCGGGTACGGAAACGAATTCTTTTTTTCTAATTTACTTGTCCTAGGTTCGTTTCTTTTAGCATTCTATGCTTTGCCTGCCGACGTATATAAGATTTTCTTCTTCTAACTATGTAAAATTAAATGAATAGGTCAAAACGGAAACCCTTTGATTAAAAGATTCATCAATCACTGAATTTATCTTACCGAATTTCAATGATCGTTTTTAAAACTATATATTCATATAATGTATCAATTGCATTCCTACTTTCAATCAAACAGTTATAAACATCAGAGCTTCCAAGAAATTCAAACGACTGTCGTTCATATATCAATTTCATACCATCATTGAATCACTCAAGAAATACTGAAAATATGAGCATTATCAAACAGTTTCGAATTTTCTCCTCTTTTCTTTCGAACGGAAGGTTTTCAATTGGAACAATTTTTGCACATTAAGGTATTATTTCATCAAACAACAACTCATATTACCCGTACTTATCATTCCCATTTTCACTCTTGGGATCAATGTAAAACAAATCTTTAAAAAACTCAAAACTTATTAACCTTCAACACTCAATCTATATGTTGAAGAAACTATCAGTTTTAAACGTTAGTTTCTAACACTTTTATCACTTATTCGATAGTCAACTGTGTGTGTTAAAGCTTTTACTTCTCTTGACTTTTTTGATACGTCAAATTAAGATACACTAACTCCAAAACAGAGATTGTGATTTTATCATAATTATTCATACACAGCTGTAATTGAGATTCCTATTTAAGGAATTTTATTCGAAGAGCAAAGACACCGTGCCTGTCTTCATAACAACGGAGACAATAAGCCAAAGTAATTCTCAAGAAAGTCAAAGCTGCTGCTCAAAACATTTTCAAGTTCGGTGATTTTGCGTAATAACCGAACTTCAGAGAACATTATCCTGAATACGTCTGCATAGCATCATAGATCCAACTCCATGTGTAAATCAGTCTACTTACAATTCTCGAAATTTTAACAGATTTTCACAAATGTATCTCTAAAATCTGAAGAGTTACACTATCAAATTCTATGAAGTATGAAAATACTTTGTCTACCACCACTCATCGAGTTCAGTAAGACTTTTATCGACCAAAATGATGTATCTCAAAACACAAGATTTTCAACAACAACATACAGAGATTGATTCGAGCTTGAAAGCATACATGGATTTGTGTCATTTTCTTTCCAACCATGGTGAATCGCACTAAAATTGTTAACGAAGACATCGACCGACTTAGTGAGCTAATAAATCTGTACAGCTCGATCGTTTAAAATGACACTTACTATTATAGATATCTTCAGCTAATGCTTTTGAGATCAATATTTCTGAAAATTTGTGTGTAACAAACTACAATCTAACTATGAATATGGTAATGATATCAAACAAGCAGGATTTTCTGGTCTTGTTACGTCTTTATTCAGTTTTCTCCGGCTCCTATTCGTCATGCTGTAAGAACGAAGCCGTACTTAAGATCTGAAAAATTCACCTAATATTTAATGGTATCAGACGTTATATTCAAGAATCATGCAATGCCCTACGTGAGAATTTTTCAATGTATGACTTTAACCACTTAGTCTTCAATTATCAATGTAGCAAGCATCACATTTCAAGTTAAGGTAGAAACGTTCACGAAAGATCATCACTGAGTAAAACTAATTGTCATCTGGCACCGCCTACAAGAACAACGGTTATAGAGGATATTAAGACATTTTTCCAAGACCAATTATGTTCCTAAGTGTAGTAATCATAAATGCTTCGATTGACTTCTTTTCGGACTGATTAAAAGTTCATTATTAGTTTATTTTGAGATGGAAATTGAAATGGTTGCTATCTCTGGTTGAAAACACATGGGCATGACAACTATGGAACGTTGAAGTACTTTCGAAAAACTCGATAACTTTTTCTGTCTTCGAGAAAAGTAACATCTAAATTAAGTTGGATAAAGACACTGTTTACTAGCACATAACGCTTTGGGTATTTCTATGTTTATATGCTTTAAAAACAAAACTTCATCGCTGGCTAAACAGGCTTTTCTATTGCAGTTCTTAAGGCTAAATTTTCTAGTGGTTGAGACTGAAAGCGCTACAACATTTTTATTCAAAGAGTTTTGAAATTTTGGCTGGCATTCTCTGCACTACCAACATATGTTTATTAGTTTCATCATGAAACGTGATCAATGACATTATATCTGCGGCATATGAGGTTAGAATCTAGTCGAAATAGGAATTCTAAGTTAGATTTTCTATACATTGTGGTAACTGCTGGCCAGAGGTGGGTGGGTCACGGGTTTCAACCCATGGGAACCGTTTTTCAAATTTCTTCGCGATTTTCGGGGCACGGGTTTTCTTCAAGATACGGGTGGGCGAGGCGGGTTTGGAAATTGTAACAGTCTGCGGGGCTCGGTTGGGGCTCGGGTGGATCTGGACGGGGGCGGACGGGTACAGAATTTCTGCGGGGAACGATGAAGGACCGTGAAAATTTTTTTCAATAGATGTCATTATTCTAGATATACGCTACGACGCATACATTGATTGTTTCATTGTTTTCATCCAATCAACAGCGACAAACTGACTTCTCTGTTTCTTCCTTTCCTTATCGTTTCCATATTTTGATAATTTTTTTATGCTTAGTAGTGAAAGAATAGACAAAAATCATTTGATATTTACAATTAGTATATAGAATTAATTGACTCTTTTATCAAGGGTAATGATCGAATTACATCCTTTATCATATGATGAAGAATCGTTTGATAGTTCGATGCCATTGAATACCACGCGCCCCTCTTAAAATACTTCTGCATCTCTTGGTCAGGGATGTGCATATTGAGAGGGAGAGGGCAGGGCATCCGGATCCGGACCCCACCCCATAATTTCGAAAAGCAGCACTTTTTCTATAGTAAAATTACTTCAGTAGGTATTTTTAAAATTTTGATGTAACGAATTTGTTCTGGGAGGGTGTGAGGGGGGCACTAGGATCCATACCTAGAACCCCTTCCCCACCTTTTCTCCTTGGGCTGATCCCTGCTCTTGATGAATGTTCATAAAGTAGTATCAAATACAATCCATTCACTATCAAGATACTTTTAGAAGAAAAGTCAGAGAAATATATACTTGTCGAATATCATAAAGTCACTCATGAGAAACCATTGCCATGCTGAAAACAATTTGTTCTTTCTGTGGTCAAAGATGAAAATAGCCGAAGTGTAGTAGTAAAAACCTTTTCCTCGGATTTTTTTGTAATAAGATCATCACTTACATGACGAATAAATCAGTGAAAATAAAATGGAGAATGAAGAAAAATTTCTACAGGTTTCACTGGTGCGGGCGAGGCAGGGCGAAGGTTGGACGAGGCACGAGCGGGCGGGGAACGTTTAGAAAAATTACTCACGGGGATCGGCGAGGCGGGTTCCCAAGCGCAGCCGGTTGGGACCCACGGGGAGCCAAAACTCGATGCCCCGCCCACCTCTGCTGCTGACAATAGATTTCGTCTTTTCGTTCATGCGATTTAGTGATTATCTGCATTGTTTTTGAGATTATTAATCATACATCAAGTTTTTGTTATTGAGAAAAATTTCATGTCTCTTTCTTAAATTTAGTTTTTTTTCTTTTTAATTATCCTATTGAGGATCCTGAGAGATTGAATCATCGTTCAGAATTTCTCTTTTTCATAAACGAGAAATTTTCTTCTTTCTCTTAGTTGCGGATTTTTGCTTTAACTATCATCTTGGGGAAAACGTGACAATCACTAATTTGTTAAATTTTACTGTGAATACAATTAGTGAACACGTTTTCACTTCGATAATCTCGAGCTGTAGTTGTAAAAAACTCTTGATTTGAGCTGTACTTTATCAAAATTGTTTGACATACTGAAATATTAAAATTCTTCAACATTTACTTTGGAAAACAAAAGAAATGTATTCTACCCCTTCCACTAATATTTTTTCGTGTGAAATGTATCGGTATGCAATTATAGTTCATTAACGTAAATATTCATTTTCGAATTCAATAATAAACTTATAGATTAAGAAACAACTCCTAACTTATATATGCAACAGTATTTACTTAACACTTCATGCAATGCATTATTGCCTATGGTGAATAGAGAAAATGAGACAAAGGAAAAGTTGATTATACCTTTTCAGAAACAACAAAAGATCTTGAAGAACAAATTTAAAAAAAGTATACATTATTATTATGAAGCGCCGACAGTTATTTTGAATCGTTCTGCCGCCTATCTTTGTCTAGCAAGTGTTTCTCTCTAAGTATCTTTTGCATTCTCTATGCAAACTTTACTTTTGATCATCTCACGTATTTAAAATTCAACTGAATTCTCATCCCAGCCATGACCCCATTATTTTGTCACTAGCAAAGAGTCGAGAAATCAACACATAATACCCTTTGTGAGGCACATCCTTAAAGGCAAAGCACGAAATCGAATAAACCATGACAAACGGTTTCTCTTACTGACGATGATAGACCACACTGTGTGACTCTCTCTCTCAAGTCATTCAATTCCTCATATTTATCGTAAACATGCAACTACTTGTGAGAAAACACGATACAATAAATATGGAGATAAACAAGAAACAATTTTTCGCAAGTTTCTAGTGGAAGAACTGCATGTATAATGATCAGTGAGTTCATGATAAAGTAATCATATTTTTCCGCGATTTATCACGCACGATTATTTATTACATCAATCAAATATAACGAACTACATTTCAGCAGAACTCTTAATTACCACCGGTGATTGTACCATGAAGGTTGCTGAGGGATTCTGAGATTGAACCGAGAACATTGAGACCATGACCAACAAGTTGTTCTTGAAGTTGTTCCCAGTGTGGTTTTGAGGCGTCGAGGAGAGTTGAACCAAGAGATTGAAGGCTGCTCAAAGCTCCATTGAGAGCATTTGTGGCTTGACCGAACAATCCGCTGAGTTGGTCACCGATACCTAGAACACAAGATGACATGGCGTTTTCCTGCTATTCTTTTGCACACTTACCAGTGAAGAGATCGCTAATGGCACGTGATCCACCGAGGGCACCGAGACCACCGAGAACAGCGCCTAAACCTTGGTTGACAAGATGAACACCGAGGTTTTGGACGGTTGCGAGAATGTCATTGAAGATTGGTCCGAACAAACCAGCGAGGTCAGGAAGAGCACGACCTATCAATCAAACAGCNTAGTTCATATGAAGGAAAACTACATTGAAAAGTGAACTTATAATTACCACCGAGGATTCCTTGAAGAATAGATGGGAGTTGAGCAAGTACACCACTGAGTTCTCCGTTAATAAGATTAGTTAATGCATTGAGGGCAGCTTGGAAGTCGAATCGACCACCTAATGAAGCAACGAGTGATGAGACTTGACCGAGGGCACTTTGAAGAAATTGAAGAGCTTGTCCTTGGAATTGGCCGATGATAGTACTGAGGATTTGGGTACCTTGTGCAACAAGGTTGTTAATGATTTCATTGCGACCATTGGAGGCCATTGAGCCAGCAATGCAGGCGAAGAAGATAAGTGCAAGAGCAGCTTTCATTGTAATCGGTTTCTTTCGAAGACGGTTAGGAGATCGATGTGTGATGAGAATGAATGAAGTTAGACAGTAATGTGCCTGCCTTTTTATAGTTCTGTTGTGGCTTATCAGTGGATTGAAGAAAATAGAGAGTCTCTTGTGAGAATCACAGACGGGTGTTAATGTTTTGCGTGGGTGGTTTTGAAACGAGATACCACATTAGACGATATACTCATACCTGTTATCGCAATTATGCGTTTTGTTATTAGTGCTAAGTCATTGCGATAGGTCAAAGTAGTTAGTTGATTTATGCTAAGAAGACATGATAGCGCTAGAATCTTGTGATAATTTTTGAAGATCAAATGTAGAGAAGTTTTCGAAATCGGATGGTATGATCGATTGCTAGACACTATAGTACTGGTAGTAGCAAGAGTTAAATTTTAGTTTAGACACGTTACGTTTGTCATTCAGTTTATTATTTCAGTCTAGTTATAAAAGAAACAGTTTCAAAAAGATTGACATCATCGAGTTGTATTCAGCAAATGTTTGTAACAGTTCAGTATCTGCTTCTCGATTATTCATGGATGAATCTAGGGATCAATTACGTCATGGACTTGAAGATAATACGAAGGCGAATTTGTATTCGGGATTTATCCTCTACAGAATTTAGTCTGTTAGTAAGGACTAAGTAGCTATGGTGGTGGGTTAAGTACTGATACCATCACACACTTCCAGGCGTTCATTCTCACTACTAGCGAGATCACATATGTGCCAGCTTCTGTCGTTGTGTTCATAACAGAAAACGTATCAATTTATTGAAGAATGGCAATAAATGCAATTAAAAGCAATCACCGTAGCTGCTGGTTTCCGCGGTGTACTTCTGGTAGTGTTTTTTTTCGCTTGTTGACGAAATGTAATTGAACGATTAAGTTTAGAAACTCTTCGAACTTGATGTTCCATCGTGTACGTCTTCACGATACTGGAGAACAGAAGACAAGTTGTCCGTACGGTCTCGGATAATGGAAATGCTAAAAGAGTGCTGTACTGCTCATAAATAGTGAGCGCTTGATAAAAGAGGGTCATGCCAATTGCTCTTCTGAGAATTTACGAAATAAGACCGCTTATAAAAACGTTCGAAATGGAGAGAAACCTGTGAAATGAATGCGGTTAAATGATATGGTTTCGAATGAGCGAAAATAAAAATAGCGAAATGTATTTTCAGCGAAAAAAGCGCGAAAACTATAATAGCGAAAATTCAAAGATTTTTTGTTCGTAAAAAGACAATAACTATGGAAATTAGAGAAAGTTTTTCTTGGCAAGATTCGATCGTTTGTTAGACGATGAATCATCATGCTAATGTGTATACATAAACGGCAGCTCTTGTTCGTTTCACTCTTCTCGGCGTGTTAATCTATTGTATTCTTTTTTTTTCGACGTATTATTGTCCGTTAGTGATGCAACATCGTTCACTGATATATATATATATATATATATCATTCATTTAGTCCATCTCAGTCTCCAGTGATGACTGACCCGACAACACTCTTTTACCACTTGAAATCCAGGCAAACCAATGCTTATTTATTCAGGATATGTTTGTCGACTAAAACTGTCGACAACAAATCTTAAATACTGGGTTTGTCAATCAAATAATTGTGCACCGAATGTTCATGCAAATGCAAGTGATGAATTCATTAAAGCTAATGGACAACATCAACATTTGCCTGCACCCGAACCTATTGAACTTAGAAATCTGAAAAACAAGGTAAAAGAGAGAGTGAGGGCTAAAACAACTCCGGTGTCAAAAATTTGTGAAGAATAATTAGCTCATTCTAATATCTCTTCAGCTGCTCTTATCCTTGCACCACTTCCTATTGACACGAATGCGTTGTTTATCTATTTTAATTTCTAATATGTCGCTGTTCTTTATGGAGTCCGTTTTAAATCGTGTTCACCGCAAAATAAACCCACCAATACGCACATCAAGTGATTTTGACATTCATGATTTATGTCGATAAACACTTGATGGTAAACCATTCATGTGTTCCGATAGGCTTATTAGAAGCAAACGAATGATTTTATTTGCGGCTGATCAACAACTTGAAACGATTTTTCATCGTGAATGAATTTCTATCGATGGGACATCCGATACATGTTCATCACAGTTCAAGCAACTCTATACAATCGATTGCTTGAAATTCCAACAGAGTGAGTTATGAATTATTCGAAGCTACTACTGTATATTGTCCTTTATATTTTCCACATGTTATTTCAGGAAAATCCACTGATTTATATCTACAACTATTTTCCGAACTTAAATATCATGCTGAACGATTAAATCTCAAATTTGAACCACGTTATGTCATGTCAGATTTTGAAATGCCTTTGATTAAAGTCATTAAACAAAACGTCAGTGTTTTCTAGATATCATTAATTTTCATTTGTACTTTCACTAGTTTCCGATGGCAATGCACCATGGTTTTTTTCCCACTGTTGTCAATCGCTGTACAAACAAGTTCAACTACTTGGTCTGGCAACAGCATATTTTGAAGATGAAAGTACTAGTGTATCTTGATGTAGCACAATGGCTCTCGCTCTTCTAACAATTGAACATATAGAAGTAGCTGTACAACTTATTGAAGATGATTCGCTTGCAGATATGGCTGAATTCTTTATATATCTTAAATACCAATGGTTATCACGAGTGCCTCCAAAATACTGGAATGTGTCAACCGTAGAGTTTCGTACTAACAACTTCGCCGAGGGTGAGTTTTTGTCTGCTCTAGAAAAGTGTACATCGCTCTTTTGTCACCTACGTTGGCACAACAAGTTCAACAACCGTGTCGACAAAAATCATCCTAACGTTTGGAGGCTATTTGAATGTTTACAACGTGAATAATTATCATTTCTACAATAATTAGGAAACGTTAATTGTGCAATCCAGAAAAATAAAAACGACACAGGCTTTTTTACGCGAAAACAAACCGGAACTATAACAGAACGTCATGAAGAAAAATAAATTACTCTGTTGGAATTTATTCATGGATTATCCATGATCGTGGGCCACGATTCGTGGCTCAACACTTCAATTATTCATTGATTTCATCATTCGAACAATTTTTTCCTAAATCTGTACTTTTTTATATCATCGATGCTCACCTATTACATTTCTTTTAAGTTAAAAAAGACCATGGTTTTTCATGTTTAATTAAACTGAAGATTTCTCTATTTTACACTTCTCTGTTTTAGCCATCACAATTCGCACATCATATATTTTCGCCAAAAAGCCATTTCGCTAAAAGATCTCTTCGCTTTTTCGCAATCGCGTGAAACTTTCGCTAAACTTTTTTTCGCTGATTTACCCTCATACCTGTTAAATACGAGAGGCAATATCTGAATCCATTCTAATACTCTTTTGCCTGAATATGTTTGTAAATTTTCGAGAAACATCTAAAAAGCGAAGAATATCTTAATGGAACTGCACAGATAATCTCAGAAAAAGTTTCATAAACGATCCTCATTAAAATCAGCGTTCTCGATAGATACGTAAAATTGATATTTACAAGAGTTAGTGTTACTCATGAATGTTTATTAGGGTTTATGAATCACTAGATCAAATGAATTTTGACTTCAAGCATTATTTCTATATGGTATTTGGCATGCTATATAGCACTCATCCTGCATGATCTTACATCTTGTACAGCTTAGATCATAATCAGTATAAAAATACACCGAATGATAAGCAAACGTTTTAAAATTTGAGCCACAGAGTAACATTGCTATCGTTACCGAAATCTGAAACCGGATGCTTAGTGCAGTTGCATATTATTTAAAGTGTAGATATTCAATATTCATAATTACACATCAGGTCTTTTTCGATCAATTCTTTTCTTCCAGAAGGTTACGGTTTTATATTTCAATCATAGCTCTATGTATGAGCACACGTTGATTATTCGAATGGATGGGAAAAGGCAGAAAGGAAAAATGTCGAAAGGGAAACATATCGAAAATAAAAATATCTGAAACAAGAATATGAGATGAAAATGAATGTGTAAGATTAAATTGCGGGTGAGAGAGACTCGTACGTCAATATACTCTCGTTTTCGATAGTTCTATCCATCTACATTAGCATTATTTTTATTTTCGATATTTTTATTTTCGACATTTTTCCCTTTCAATATTTTTCCTTGCTTCCTTTTTCCATCATACCGATTATTCGTACCTACTTGTATTCAACAGAGAGTGCTTATTTCTTATTTGCATGAGTAAAAGACAACCTACACAATGTGAGCAGCATGTTTTGTTCTACTCGCATGAAAAGCAAGAAAAATATTCCGTTATGTATAGTGTATTGTAAGGCACAGAAAAGGCATAAATAAGGATGAAATGAAGTAATGACTTGCACTGGAAGAAGAATATCTTAGACAGTATCGATATTCATTCATGAAAATATCATCACTTTGTCGGTTTACTAAACAAGTGATAAAAGTCTAAAATGAATAATTGAAAGATGTTGTTATTTGTGGTGACACGACTTTTGAGCCTACGACAAGTGAGCTCACGACAGTTGAGCTTCTCATATATAGGTATCGCCCGACTATCAACATGAATAATTATGATAGTGAAAAGCTTTATTAAAAAATGAAAACTAAAAATTAAATAATGCTCTGGCTTTCTTGAAATACTCGTCACTCGTACATGTATGAAAATTACTGATTAAAATTTGCAATTGTTCGTCCATTTCCTCATAAATTAACCGTTTAGTTAGTTTTGAAACACCAGCATAGGCTCTTTCCGCAAAAATCAAATTGTCGTGCTGTTCTGTCTTGAGATCTTTAATTGATTCGTATATCGATGGTGCTTTACGCATACATTTCTGAAAAAAGTATTTTACATTAAGACCCTAAAATTAGTTGATAAGTATGGAATCTTACTTGTAGAGCATTATGCCAGCCTTCCTGGCCATTATTCATGCGTGGTAATTTAACATCAAGACGAGCGAAACAATTCCAAAATGAGATAGGAAACCGAGGTAAACGATGATGATTATTACGATTGATACGACCAATATAGATCACATCGCCATGTGACTTGGCTTTTCTTTGCTCTTCTATAGCGAAAGCCTTCATAGAAAAGTTGGTCTTTTCCTTTCGATGATTTCACAATGGACATGGCGAATCGGTACTTTTTAAAATGATGTGTATGTTTTTCTTTCGTTATCGTTAAACTTATACCATTCGCTGATACAATAGCTAATCACGTACGAAGAAGTATCGTCTCTTTCGAGATATTAAATTTCTCTGTTCTACTAAGATAGTCATTTCCAACTGGTAGGTGCCGTGACGTACAGCGTACTTTAATTTTCATAAAATTTCCCCTGAAATCTATTTCCTTTGGCCCGGTCTGTCTATAAAAAGCTCAAGTGTCGGGAGCTCAACTGTCGGGTGGCTCAACTGTTGGGGCTCAACTGTCGGGACTCAACTGACGTAGGCTCAAAAGTCGGTGTACCGTCATTTGTGCATCAACAATGGCTGCGAATTGACATATTCAATCTGATTCTCATGTGCAACATTTAACAGATGCAGCAAACATTTTGTACGGTTTCTTTTGATTGATGGACTTAATGAAATCGAATTCGACTAGCACTGACAGCTTTCCATGGAAAAACACGGAAACTTAACGGAACATGTTATCAGTTTTCCGAATGGAAAGTTTTTGACTTTTCGCAGTGCATTCTAGCCAACCACTGTTCTCTTCGGAACAAATTGGCTATCAATCATTAAGGACAAGTGCGAAAAAATTCCGGTTAGACTACTAATTCTATGTTTCTGTGATTCTCTGTTTTTCTGCACGATACAGCGTTTTTTTTGTGTCCATCCTGACTGCTTCTACAGTACCCAATGGTCTTCACGAACGATCTGTGAGCAGGCGATTTCAAAAGTGAAGAAGAAATTTTAATGAAGTAGTTCCACCGATGACTGGTGAGGCAATTCATACAGGTCAACTATAGAGTGTTTATGCTCTTAACCTTTTCCAGGCTGATGTTGCCATTTGGCAAAAAGCAGTCGACATTTCACAAAGGGTTGGCTTTTAGTAGTGATATAAAATGTTTTGACCATTTGATAATTACTATAACACATGTCAACACATACTAATGATGCATAAAACAAAAAGAAACCTTTCACTGAGAAAATGGCAGAATATACTCCTAATGCTCCAAAGGAGCATTTGAATCGTTAAAAATATTTTCCTGTGCGTACGAACATTCAGCATGAGAGATAACTAATGGATAATTTCCCTTCGTAGACCATGAGTTGTGTATTTTCCCAGAAAGATCGAATACTCAATACATCCGGATAATGAAAAATAGAAATGTTGCTATTTGACAACAACCGCCCGAAAAGGGTCAAATATTTTAGAAAAAAGGTTTTTCCCTTCTGTCGAAGAGCAATTTTTTGTGAATTTTTTGCATTCATGAGTCTATAATAAACCATAGTTTGTCTCTCTATTCATCTTCTGCAACTAAAAGGTCAAATATTTCTACAATAATCCAGAATTTATCGAAATGCTTCAAAGTTAGCTACAAGATCTTTTCGGAAAAATTGAAGAAATTCACAAATTCTAGAAAGTTTCTGAGTATTCATAAATAGGTTAGTTCATAATAGTCTAGTTTGCTCTGAAACTTTCTAAAATTTTTCAAAATTTCTTTAGTTTTTCTTAGAAGATCTAGCTAAATTTGTGGCATTTCGATCAAAGAGGAAAATTGGATTCCCTGTGTCTCAGTTACAGTGAGGATACGATCGGAATCCAGAGGATAGAGTGAGGATCCAGAAGATAGGTATGTGATACATAAGAAAAACTTCGATGGAGTCAATAAAATAAGCATTATATACAATATGTACAATGAGATTAATACCGGCTCGGTATTGGTTGAGACATTCCCTCATCATCAATGAATTTGAATTGGATTTTCTCCGTATATGTTAAAGCTGACAATATGGTCTTACCTGCTAGGAGGAGTTAAGTTCTAAATAATAAAGTCATAGGCTGCTTAATGTTTGATTACTCGTTTTTACTAACGTTCGTTTGACGTTTACAAAACAGTTGACTAAACGAAATAGTGTAGAACGAAAAATCTAACCTTCTATTTGGCTGCTTCAGTATATCTCATTCCATTTTTTTTACCGAGGAGATTAGTGCCCACTAGGGCCCTCTGCATCCTCTTCATATTCTCTGCATTTTTCGAATTTTTATTATATCCTCTGCATCCTCTTCGTATTCTCTGTATGCCCACGATATCCTCTGTATTCCAACCATATCCTATAGGTCCTGGCCGTACCCCGGATCCAAAGATTTCTTCCGGATCTTATCATGCTCAATACAGTGGTGATGCAGAGAACGCTGGGGTATCTGCATCTGCTTCTATGTCTTGATTTCGATAAATTGTAGAGTATTCTGGAAATATTTGACCCTTCGATTGCGAAAGACAAACAGTGAGACAAACTATTGTTTATTATAAAGGTATCGATGCAATAAAATCACAAAAGCTTGTTCTTCGAGAGAAGAAAAAACTATTTTTTCAAAATCTTTCACCTTAGTTGGTGGGGTGTTGCCATTTGCCAACATTCCAACTTTTGGTGCACAATCTATTTTCTACGATGGATATAATTTCGCCATCCTTATGGTAGAGCAGCAAAACATTCACAGGAATAGAGTTTTCGCTACCTGTCTTTCCAGTTCGAACGATACGGCCCCGTATACGGACCGTGAACGACATAGCAAAACGGGTCCGTATTGTCACAGTATCTGGATGTAAACGGACCATAACTTCATTATGATAAGGCCGTATTACTGCGTCCACTCATAGGACCGTATACGGAGCCGTACATTGGCCGTATTTTTCGGCCTGGGTTCTGAGAGTCGGCTGCAAAGGGTTAATTATTTATGTTTTCTTGGCTATTTCTTTTTTACTTGAAAATTGTATCTATTTTTGTTGAAATAACGTTATGAATGCATGAAAGAAGCACAAGCTAGTGCTGTTTGAAGATTGAAAACAAACAAAAAAAAATTTCAAATTTTCGAACCTTTTTGGCAGACTGTTGCTAAGTGGCACCACAGCATCATGAAGTACACAATAGCTTTTTTTCTCTAAAAACTGATATTTTTGTTACACCTAAGACACAGCAATAAAATGTATTTAGGAACAGATATTTTTGCTCTTTGATTTCTGGGAGTCGGTGAGACAGGGTTAAGCAACATTTTGAACTTCATCAAGCTATAAATTTTATCTAATTCAAACTTACAAAGATTCATCGCAATTGAGAGATGCCCATTCCAAGGAAAATTGTTAGTTATTTTAGGAAGGTCTTGTTTTGGCATGAAATAGTTCTTGTTTAAGAAAAATAGATGATTATTTGAATGAAAAAATAAGTTATTGAAAAGAACAAGAAAGTCATCTTATGCTATCGAAAACTGACAACAATGAACTTTCACCGTTTGAAAAGATAAATTTTAAAAGCTTCCCAATAATAAGCATCTCCATGAAATGAGCACTTTCTTCCAATCCCAAAAGTATTTATCTAAGAGAAGTTTTACTATAGGTGATAATCAAGATTTACAATATCATCAGTTATAGTCATACTATACTCTTCAGTTCATATGTAATAGTGAGAAATATCTCTATGAAAAACTAACTACGAGTTTATCTTCCATCGAAATTCGTACAAATACCAACTATTAGAGAAATGCTGAAAATTTCTTTAGTGATACAGGCAACCATTATGAGCTTAAGTAGGATGACTCTCTATACAAAAAAGTAAGGAAAAACGGAAGCGTGCGAAGCGTATTATCGTTAGTTCTTATCACCATGCGAAAAACTGTATAGCGATTCTTCGAGAAATTTTTAGTGCGGTGCGATGTGAAGCTTACAGCATTTATGTAGCCCGAATCGAGCTTTTTACGATGCCTGCCTAGTATTGCATAGCGATCTTTCGCGTCTTTACGGTGCGAAGCCCTGTATATGTTGAATATGTGAACTGAATAATGATGCAGCATTGAGGATTTTTCATTCGACGATCCAGAATCTCCCTTTGCTTATCTCATATTTAGAAAAACAGAAAATCCAGACAAGGTTCACTATGCTTGTAAACCAAGCACATTGAATTAAGTTAAATTAAGTTTGTAAAATATTGCATTATTTTGGATAGAAATGAAGATTAAATTTAGCAACGAAGAATGAGAGAAAATTCCTCGCCTAGCAGTGCTGGTACTGCTCTATCGTTGATGCATATTTAACCCTGATACGCCTACCTGGGGTCTTTGCGGACCCCACCTACTTTGATATTATTGTCACATGCATACAGTGTTATATAAAACTGTGCATTTCTAGATATGCTCCTATGAAGAGTAGTAGAGTATGTTACTAATGTCAGCGGTTCATTATTAATTCTTTTTTATGTGAATAAATATCTTCAAAAACAAATAAACGCTTTTTGCCCGATTGGGATCCATTCGGAACCCATATCTTCTGCCTAGTTTCGACTTATTTTTCAACCGTAACTTTTTTAGTGTATGTTACACAACTTACTCTTTGTTTAATTGAGAACATTCCAGAATTTTCCAACGACATCTAGAGAGACTAAATGATTTTAGAATGTGTGATATTGAATAATGATCTAGTTTTGAAAATATTCTGTTGCTTTCTCGAACATTACCCATATCATATAAATAGTGGAGTATCGTCATCAACAATATATCATTTTGGAAAATTCTTAATTACTTTCTCACTACTTGATATATTTCCAAACTTGTCCTCGTTCCATCAGATAATCTATCGTAGTAATTCAACATAAATATTTCTACGGAAGAAAATGCCATCCGACAAACAATCTAATCGTAATCAACCAAAACATTGGCATGAATGCACCGAAAGCTTCGATGAAGAATCAGCAGATGACAGCAATGACGAATTGAGTAATGATTCAGAGGAGTCAGAAGTGCTTAATGATATTCAAGATAACTCCGATGATTCAGAAAGTAACACTGCAACTGATCAAGATTCTAGTGATGAATCTGAAACGAGCTATGTGGTAACTGGAAGTACCAGTGATAACGAGCCACCCAAACGTCAACGTCGATGCGAGCAAGAAGTGCAGTGACCGGAATTCAAAACATTCATCCAAAGCAGACAAATTTCAAGAATTCACGGGTTAAAACGCATTCAGTTTTGTTTTTCTTCAACGCGTTGAACACAGAGAAATGTCCGAATTTATGCGTTTTAACAGTTGATGAATTTT
>OENT01002030.1:0-29748 GCA_900239685.1 Rotaria macrura | reverse complement strand
ACGCGAATTGGCCATCGACGATGTACCAGCAGTATTAATTGGACTATTGATTCCACTGCTAGTTGTTGTTTTACGCAGTGATTGTAAAGCATTTTCACGATCACGTTGACTATTTTCACGTGCTAATTCCTAGACGTCCACGGAAGAAAAAACAACGAATGAAAGCAATGCAGATATTTGTTATGAAATTTCATTTTCTATCTTACGCGTGATGTTTGTCGTTGAACGGGATAAGCTGAACCACCTTGAGACGAACTGACTTTACCTTTAAGTTGTTGTATAGGACCAGCTGGTGGCTTACCAGTACTAGAGAAACATACTTGTTATTCGCTTGTATTCTATATTTGTTATTTTAATGAATTTGCTGCAACAGGTTTTCTTTTTTCTCTTCCTCTCATCCGTCCTTCATTTTATATGAACAGTCTTATGAATTGAAGTTTGTCATAGACTATCCAATGACTACACTTAGATAGATCTGAAAATGCACTCTGTGAATTCTTTATTATCTTTTGTTTACAGGTTTCAGGATATCTGCCAGACATGTCATAGGATTAACTCAGTATTATTATATGTCTGTTTCAACAGACAAGATAGTGCAACATTTTTTATCAATTTTCTTACCGTCCGGCATATGAACGATCTTCTTCAGGCTTCTTCTCAATGCCCGATCCTTTTGACCATGTACGTTGTGGTGCTAAATTCATTGCCTAGACGACGAGAAAGAATAAACTAGATTATTTTCTCGATGATCAACTAAAATATCTTACTAATGGTCCTTGATTTCGTTTATCATTCGATTGTAATTGTCTTAGAGTAGCAACATTAAAGCGATTTTCTGTTCGATCTTCTTCGTTTCGATTCGATTGTTGTTTAATTCCACTACCACGACTACCACGTCCATCGTTATACTGCTGTTGACCACCTCCACTATAAGCACTACCAATAACAGTGCCACGATTTTGATCACGACGTTGTTGACGATCACGTTCTTGATCGCGTTCTTGTTGTTCACGTTTCAGACGTTCTTGTTCATGAATTTCATCAATTGTAGTCGGTTTGGCTTCAGCACGACGAGCAACCCATGATGCCTAGAAGGATATTTTTTTTTAAAATATTAATTGAAATACTTCTCAAAACGATACAGCACTTCTAACATAAATGCATTTGTACGGATGAAGTAAGTGAATGACATACATGCTCAGATTATCGTCAACAATCACTTGATAACTACGTTCATAATCAAGTTTCATTGTGCACAAGAAATATCTCAATAGATGACGTCATATTCGTTGTACGTCATCTTAACCGCAATGAAAATACTGCCCTCTATGGAATCTCAAGGGTACTCAATATATTATGATGGTACATACTGAAGCAGATAGAGGAAATAATTGCAGGGGGTCAAACATCTGTCGCTGTTTGTTGTTATTGTTGTGTCTCAGAATAGCAGATACTTGAGACTTATATTTTTATCCTTTCTGAAGCAAATAACTTCTATGAAATTAACAATTGATTTTTAGCAACGATCTGAAATTAATTTCGAGAATTTTTTCTATTAATAATAAAGTTTCTTCAAGAATATCACACTCTAAGATGTTCATTCTTCCAACATACTTGTCTTAATTCGATGAGGTCTTGTATCATAAATCGAATACGTGCTGATGTTTTCTGTTCTTTAATAATGCCATCTAATTCACGATAATGTTTTTCCAAATTAGCTCTATTTGAGGACTAGAAAAAAAAAAGAAACAATCCATAATAATTAATATAGACATGTATGTTTGTATTTGAAAAATAACAAACATACTCTTTCACTCACTTTAGAATCGAGTTCTTTGCCAATAGTACGTAACAGACGACATAAACATTCAAGACTTTCTTCATCAGTTTTATCACGAAGTAAATATTCAATACAATCATACATGATAGTATCAGTTAACATTTGTAATTTAAACAATTCACCAATAAAACTAAAAATTAATTAAGTTTCATTTTCCTTATGTTAATACTAATTTTCATTATATTCATACATCGAAGAATAAAAAGTTGATGCATAGATTCAAGGGAACACATGGATTAAAATCAAATTCATTATATGTCTAATGTATCCCATGAGACGAAAATTTGTGCGTGTATCTGATGTCAATTTATGATTATGAAAATGTCTCCGTAAGATGAAATCGAAGAATATCGTATTTGTTAAAAGGTTATGACATTTGTTTGTTTTTGATTTAGAACAATAAATTTCAGTACAAATTAAAAATGATTATTCGAATATTCTGATAGGATTCTTACAGAAGACTCAAAATTCACTATATACCTGACAAGTTGAATAAGTCAAATTGATTTCGAAAACAAGTCATATTCACCGAAAGAAATTAAAAACACTTCTTTCCAATTGACAAGAAAGATTAGAAAGAAAAACTTTTCATCATGTCTTGTGAATAATGTTATGCAATCATAGCAGATAAAAGCATGAATTCGGTGAGACCACCAACGTGACATTCGTCAATCGAATGAGCCTAATATGCAAATAGTTTTCTCTAAGCCGGCACGAAAAAACCTTGATCTAACATATGATAAAGCAGTTCAAGACAATTGAGTTGATTCATGGTCATTTACGAAACAATATTTTCTCGTGATTTTAGACATAATCTTTTCTTAAATAGTGTCAATCGATGTTTCTCATTTGTAGACTCGTTAAGTCTCATCGTGGTAAACAATCGAAGTTTGGTCTTAGTTTTATAACAACGAAACAAACACTTCGATAAAGTTATCTGTATCTTCCTTAACACTCTACAAACAATGACTGAATGTAGTTAACAATTTTACACATACGATATTTAGAATTTTGAAAATCTAACATTTTTGTCTTCGAATGTATTTGTAAGGAGAAAGTATACTTACAAAATATTGCCTAATTTTCTACGTTTAGCTTTAACCAGATCTTCTTCTAATTTTTCTGCTTCTTCTTTGTGTTTCTTTTCATCTGTTATAGTTTCAACTTCAGATTTACGTTTTTCATATTCAATTTCTTGTCTGTAATCATTTTCGAATTCTTTTTGACAACGTGTTAATAATATTTGACGAAAATAATGTGTTATAAGTTTACCATCTTCACCTGGAACAGTGACTTGTTTCTAGGTGATGAAAAAGAAAAGCAAGGAATTAAGTTAATAGTATACAACAAATAAATTCATATTCGAAAATATACTTTTTGAAATTGTTTACATAGTCTTGCATACAGAAAACTAAATGCTGGTTCATCAACAGCCTAGGAAAGAAATTCAAATTAAAAATATTTTCCGATATTCATAAAACAAAAGAATTACTTTAGAGAAGAATATTGTTATCATTCCTTCTAATCTTTCATAACGATCGATTTCTAATGCTTCAAGTTTCTTTTGTAGTTTTTCAAATGTTTGTGGCGTTACTTTGTTTAATATTGATTTAACATCTCGCAAAACTTTATTGTTAATATCGAGTTTACTTTGATCTATTGGTTTATAAGGATTGTCAACTCTATTACTAAAATCAGGTTCCGGTGTTAGATATATTCCTGTTTTACGTCTTGAATCAGTTGAAGAATTCGCATTATTTGGAAAACGTGTCAACGATGGATGATTACTTGATGACAATTGTCGATGAAACGGAGGATTCATACGTCCTTGACTATTTGTACCCGTATATGAATAACGTGGATTATTATTATCACGTCGATTAATAACAATATCGAGATCAGGAAGATTAAGTGGAATAGAAAATGGTGCCGAATTATCACGAATACGTAAAAGTTCATGACGATCGTAACGTAAACGTTGATTGGGTGCTGCTTGGGAAGGATCATTGTTCGTTGTTGTTATTGTCGGTGTTTGTGGCGGTGTAACACATTCTAATGATGTTGCAGCTGATAGTGATGGTGTTGATTGTGATTCATGTAGATGAGGAGGATTCGAATCATCGTCTTCGTTGACAACGGCTATTGGCTCATCCGACTAAATAATCATAGAATCAGATATTTATATATATATATATACATATATGTATATTTATGTTTGTAAGATTTTTATCGATGAATACCTGGACATTTCGAGAGTAGACCCTTCGTTTTTTACGATGTTCAGTATGTGTTACCATAGTTATTTTCTTATTGAATCATTTATTTAATATACATATCTTTTGAAAAGAAAATGAACACTTAAATGTCGCCCTTCTTTATGTCGTGCTATTATTGTACACAAATGTATTGCTGTTTTTTTTCCTTCTTTTTTTTTGTTCTTCTTGTTCTTACATAAGATAGATATAGATGATCATGCGTTGAATCGATGGGTATCGAGACATACTCCGGATCAAGAAAGGAAGAAAAGAAAAGAAAAAATGGGAAGAAAAAATTCTTATGAGTCATTACATCGAAAGTACAATATTACATAGGGAATGGCTACCAATGTGGGATGGTAATAATCTTACAATTTACTCACAATTACAAAAGGAATACACACAGACACCTGAAATTAATTGTGTTTTTCAACTGTTTAGTGAAATCTCGAATAAATGGTTATATATCTTTATGATCTTACGAATGATTGTGCAAGGTTAGAGAACGAAACGAGAGAGAAAAAAAAGCAACCTATACGAAAAAGGAAGAAACTGTAGCGAAATCTATTAAGGGAATCTGAGAAGAAACGATTGAAACATTTATATTCACCGATGTTTTCGAATTATTATTATTATTATTATTCGTTTTGTCAATTGATTCAATTGGTTCGGATTCTTGTTGTTTTTGTGAATCACTACGATCACGTTTATCTTTAGTTTCATCTTGATTAGTTTTTGTGACTAATTTGTCATCAGTTAAATTTCGTGTAAGAATACCCGGGTGACCTGGTTGTGGTTGTTCAGATGATATACTTGATGTCGATTCTTTGCTAGACGTTGTCGATACATTATGTGATGAAGTGGATAACGGAGATTTCGGCCGTGATATTGAACTTGATCGCGACGATGGTGGCGATTGTTGTACAGTAGATTCCAATTGTTTAGTAGAAATGTGTTTCATCGATGCAGTACTGGATGAATCTTCATTAGATCCTGTGGATGCTAATGGTTGATTTGTGTTCTAGAAAAGTAAAACGATCACAATTCATCATACAATTTAGTGAGATACGTATTTTTGCAGTGACGATAAAAACTTTCTATGATGAACGATGTCCAATCTCTGTCTGTCTGTCAACAATCCATTTGACTTCATAGAATTTCATATTCTGGTAGCGTACATGAATAATTGCGTACAAGGATATCAATGAGAATCAATCTTGGAACATTGCCATTCTCATTTTAATTGGCATTTCTCAGATGACTATACTTCGTTCGTATTTAATTATGAGACGATTTTGTCCTATCGAAAATGCTGAACAAATCTCTGCAATAGCCAAAATATTTATTTGATGAAAAAGGTACGAAAAATAGAATATACTATGACAAAGTCGAAAATGATCGAGGATTCTATTGATATTCGTAAATGTTAATCTCATCCTGATATCAATCATGGAAATCTTTCATTGAGTGGTTAGGAGAATGCTGGAATACAAACATGGACTCATTCCTCTGTTAATAAAGATCTTCATGAATCTTAAAGAGATAAAACCTGATGTCAACATTGAATTATAATCATTGATTTACCTTATCTGTTTGAGCAGAGGAATTATCGGCTATTTTGTCGGCAACTTGTCGTTGAAAATCAGCTTGAATTTGTGTTCTACTTTTATCAATTGTCGGCTTTGTACGCAATGCAACAGAATCTATGTTTGTCGATTCGATTACACGCGTTTCAGTTGCTATTTTCGCGGACGATACTGATGCTGGTGGTGCTGCTGTCGTTGATATATTTGCTGTAGGTGTAGAAAGTTCAACCTGTTCACGTGATACAGGATCAACAATAGCTAGTGGCTTTTTTTGTCGTTTCTCTTGGCCTCCTGATTGTGCTGGTAACGAATATGGATTCGATGTTTGCATAGGTGGTGGTATTGGAATTTGAGGTGGTGGTAAAGTTTGTTGTTCAATCTATAATAATAATATGATGATGATGATGAAGATAGAGATTTTTGAAGCATTTACTGGTGTATATTGAGTTGCTGGTTGCGGAAGGACTTGTGTTGGTTGTGATAATCCTGGTATTGAATATGGTTGTTGCGATATTTGTGGTTGATTTGCCATTGGTGGTGGTCCTGGTGTTGTTGTATAAGAAGGCTGCATTGGATAAGCTATTAAAACAATCATAATTGTGCAATTTTTCTTACTTCCCTAAGAAAATTTTACTTGGATAATATTGTGGATAAACAGCTGATGTCGATGTAAGATTAGTATTTCCCGGTGGATATGCAGGTGCAAATCCATTTTGTTGGAAAGAAAGTTGATAATTAGGTATACTTTCATTCGGTTGTCGAAGAATTGAAACTGAACTCTAAACATCCAGAGAGACTTGTTTATTTCATGTATTATTCCTATGAATTTACCGCTATTGGGCGCATGTTAGGTTGATGCATATATGAACCTGATGGATAATTTGGCACATAATATGAATTCACGAACTAAATGAGATAAGAATAGGCTGAGTATCTCAGAAAAAAAATTTGTTTCCATCATTTACTTGTTGATGATTCATTCGAGCTTGATATGGTGCTTGATTTCTGACCGGTACAAATGCTAAATGAGAAACTTTAAAAAGGGGAATAAATTTTGAAATTTTTTATCATACACTGTTCCATGCCATTGGCCGGTACATAAAAGCTTTGTCCTTGTTGATGTGCTGCTCCTGAATTTGAATAATATTGTTGCTGATCTGTATTATTCATTGTTTACATATAACAATAACAAATATATTTTGATGCAATTTATTTATTTATTATATAAAATGATGATTCCGGTTCATCTTTTAAACAGAAGAAGAAAAAGAAGAAAGAAAATTATTTGAATAATTTACTGATTATTTTTGTTTTTAGTTATTACTTTTTTTAAAGCAATGTTTCATAAACAATTGCTGACTTCTTCTTGGACAGCGATGCTTGATAAATAAATAAAAAAATGAAATCAAGTGTTTTGTTTTTTTTTGATCGTCACTTAATGGACGAATGAAGGTTTTTAATTGAGTAATTTGGTTAAATACTAAAAATATGTCAAAAATAAACAAGGTGTTATTTTTTGTCTTTTAAAATAAATGAACAATGTAGGTATATTGTTATATGTACTCTACGTCTGCACGTCCCTCTATATGACGAGAGTGAGCGAGAAAGACACAATGATGTTGCCGTTCGTATATACGTATTGTATGAGAGAGAAAAGGAAAAGCTGAAAAGAGAAAAGAGAAAAAGTAATGTTGTGTTGATGTCGTAGAGGAGGATACGTGATTCTTAATTGGCTCAATAGATCCAAATAAAATTGAAAATATTTATGATTTTTATTTTCCTCCCTGTTTATTTTACGTCGTTCTTAAGTGGAAAAAGAATTTTTTTTTATCATATTAGAATTTTTTTTCGATTGATAAGAATGAAAATTTGATTTTTTCGAAACGACCTAGATGGCGTTGCTATCTGTGCAATGGTGTTATTTATTTTGTAACGATTGGACAAAAACACGGAGACCTATCAAATTAATACTGAATGATAGTTCGACAAGTATACAGACACCTGTAACGGACTAGTCTACTCCTTAACTCAACTTCAACTGAAGAAATTATTCCTTCATAGCTCGACATCAATGTCACTGTCTTTTTTTTTCTATATAAGGCTCCAGGCTTCCTGACACATGATTTTGATATTTGATGCAAAGTGTAAATACAAAAAGAAAAACTTAATGAATTTTATTTACGTGACACTTTGCTCCATGATGACGTATGCCTATCATCTCAAGTGCAATATTTTTATTTATCTGAAGACTATGATGTCGTGAAACCTACTTTATTCTTTTGGTTATCGTGTTTCAAATCTTCTATAAAACTAAAGCAGTCACTAATGTTTTCCGAAGTATCTGACATGAGGTTCTTGGCAAGAAGTATAGTTTCATTGGATTACTTCCTCCCTTTTACTATAACACATGAACATTGTTCATTCAATTGAGAAATTATTCTACGTCAGTGACTTATCATTCTGTTTTTCATCTAATTTTACTTGTGTCAACTAGTAGACGCGATTTGTACTCATTTATGATTGATTGCTACATGTATTAATTTCTGACAAAGTATATTCATTCAACAATTGAACAGAAATAAAATGTTCTACTTACTAAAGTTATTATGTGTCGTGCTTATGTTATATTTTTTGGCTCCACTAAGAAAATCATCTTCTATTTATGCTTGTGAAAATGTCTTATGTTATAACATAAATTAAAAGTAGATAACAGATGTATTAAAAAAAAACAACACTTTCTTTTTGTTCCAACTAACAGCGCCATTTCTCTTCAATACGTCAATTGTATTCGTATGTCAAATGACAACAATTCTCACTTCTGTTTTTCTTTATCGTTTCTGATCTAATGGCGCATTGATGAACGTTAATGGATTGATTGAATTCATTTAGATACTTTATTTCTGCTATGTGATAGTTCTTATAAATCAAAGAATACATTTGAAGCCATTTCTTTTGTCTTTTTTTTTCGAACTTCAAGTAAGCAAAATTTATTTGCCTGATCTTTACTTAAGATTCAAACGCTAAAGAAGAACAATATTGTGCTATGTGAAATCCTATTCGTATCTATTGATATTTGCATATTTCAGTGAATAAAAATCGACAACTAGTATTATAAGTTCATCAGAAATATCAAAAAAAAATGACATCATCCCTATTGCAAGGACGATGCTTGATACTTTATGTTTTCATAACAATTATCTATAAACATAGCATCAATGCTATAAATGTAACTTTTATTCCAGAACCTACTCACATAACTGTAGCTGATCTTCCAGAACCATATGCTACAGAATCTTCTAATAACGATTATAATGTTATATCTGTTCCTAACAATCCTGTGCTGTATGTTCCTGATGGATTTACAGTTAAGTTATACATGAGTGGACTTAGTATGCCACGCTATCTTGTATATACACCCACAGGTGATATATTGGTTAGTGAACCGAGAATACATCGAATATCATGTTTATTAGATAACGATGGTGATGGTTATCCAGATGAGCGTATCACATTTGCTGATGAGTCCAATGGTCTCAATCTACCATATGGAATGGCTTTCGCCAATGGATATTTTTATGTTGGTAATCGAAATGCAACGCGTCGTTATTTATGGACAAAAGGTGCCCGCCGTATATCTGGTATAGGCGAATTAGTGATGGCTTATGATGGACGTGGTCATTGGACACGAACTGTTGCTGTATCGCCTGACTCAGATCGTATTTATATAAGTATTGGTTCGGGAACAAATTCCAATGTTGAACCGTTGCCTCGTGCTTCAGTACAAGTAGCTGATCTAGACGGTAGTAATCAAAATACATTTGCATATGGTCTTAGAAATCCGATTGGTCTAGCTTTTCATCCGATAACAAAAGATTTATATGCCACATGTCAAGAACGTGATGAACTTGGTGATGACCTAGTGCCCGATTTTTTTACAATTATTGAACAGAATGATTTCTATGGATGGCCTTATGCCTATATAAGTCCAAATTTAACTGATCCTACACATCGTCTTGAAAATGGCCTAAGCATACGACCTGATCTTGTGGCAAAGACACGAATACCCGATGTTCTTTTTCAAGCTCATTCTGGTGTTCTCGATACATGTTTTTATACAGGTACTCAATTTCCAACGAAATATCGAAATGGCGCTTTTGCTGCATTACACGGTTCATGGAATAGAAATATCGGTACGGGCAGTAAAATTGTTTTCATACCATTCAATCATATGACAAATCGACCAATGGGATATTATGAAGAGTTTGTTACTGGATTTCTTGTTCAGTCACAAAACCATGACGTATTTGGACTTCCTGTTGGACTACTTGTTTTAAAAGATGGCAGTCTATTGTTTACAGAAGATGGTAATGATTCTATCTATCAAGTACAATACAATAACAAACAATGAGACGTGCCACGTTGACTATAATTTTATGTTAGTTGTAGTTATGATTTTATTCGAATTAAGCTTATCAATATTTTTATTGCACTTTTCTTATGCTTCAGAATCGAATAAATAATTCCAACGAACTACAAAAATACGTGCTCATGTAAAACTAAAAACAAAACTTAATTGAAATATGAAATCGATTGCAAGGTCAACGAATATATATCAAATTCGATTAATAGAATTTCAATATATTCAAACGACATCGATAGAGTGTAGAGAAAAGGGTGATTGTCTTTGAACAAATGATCATCTGATGCGCATATTTTTTTCAATTAAATAAATAATTTTAAAATGCATGAATAAACTGAAATAGCAATGAATTCGAATTTCAGTTTCTTGATTGAAGTTGACATACACTATATAGAAAATTTTCAAAACATATCTATTTTAATATACTCCGGTGTGTATCTCAAGTGTCTGTTTTTCCTTTTGTAACATATCTATCTATAAGGTATTGTAGAAGATGACTTCAGTGTTTGTCACCTTCAATTGGACATGAACTTTTCATACGATGAGTATCGATTGTAATAACTCTAGTAAAGAAAATGATTCATTAAAATTTCTGTCTGAAAATGAAACTCATCATGACATGAAATACGCTTATATTTTAATGAACTGATATTGAGTCGAGATTTTCCTGTTCTCTTCCTAGTATAGTAAATAAATGCATATAGGTCGTTGAGTAAACATTGTCAACGTTGTGGATGACGATGAATGCGTTCTCATTCTTCTTGAAAACTTTCTGGAACAAAATTAAAAAAATGACGGAGATACTCATGCAACCAGTCTTTATCTATTTTTCAAATCAATTTTCTTTTATAATCTTTCGAGAAGTTGAAAAAATTCACATATATAAATAAATAAATAAATATAAATAAATATATATATATAACGGCAAGGATAATAAATAGTGAGCAATAGCATGATTAGTCATTCTATTTTCAATAAGACGAGTCTCGTTAATATTTATGACTATGGTAAATAGTCAATATTAATATATGTATACTTTTATTGATATAATGAAACAAGACAAGCAAGATGAATTACATCAAAGTTAATATCTACGAATATTTTTTACAATGGGATTATCATTTGGAATTTCTAATCCTGAATGATCTCGATAAATAATATGTTTATTTTTAATAATTAATTGTCGAGTATAGGGTGATAAAATCAATGGTAGTTGTAAACTAACTATTAAGAAAATAAAAAGATTTAGTAAATAAAAAGTTGAAGAACAAAACCAAATTTGTTTTATTCATACTTGTCAACAGGCCAATAGTGATAGCTGCACACGCAATCCATTTTCCTAGATAAGTTGAGGGTAGGAATCCTTCAAAGCCAACATTTGTTATAGCTAATAATGTATAATAAATACTATTGCCAACGTTTGGAAAAAGTACAGTAGACGATGGATTTGTTGTTCGTTCGATTGAATAAATAATTGTACCGAATACACAACTTGTACCTAATAGAACGATACTGTATGTTAAAATATTACTTGAAGCTTCTCCTAAATAGAAATAAAATATAGTTAGTTCAAGATTTTCACTTTCTTCATTTCTTTTTTTATTGTGATGATCAAACATACCGAGAGATTCAAATATCAATTTTATTGATCGATGATATCTTCCAAGTTTAATCATTCGTATTGTTTTTACAATATCTATCAATTGAAAAATGAATGTCATTGATTTAATATCAATAGTTGAAATGTCTGTTTGACGATTATATATCGAACTAAATATTCCACCAAGTATTGTATTTAATATATTGATCAAATCAATCCTATGAAAAGAGTTTATCGGTCTATGGTTAAAAAGAAAACAGACAACGATGATTTGTTTCTTTTGTTTTTACCAGAAGAAAAAAGATCTTTGACAAAGATATAAATTGGGTGCAGAAAACATATGCAAACATATTTCGATCGTCCATAAAGCGATAAACGTGATTTCAATTGAAAATGAGAAACATTCTGTATCAGAACGATAATCAATAAATTGAATAGTTATGTTGACGGGATGTATGGAATTTTGATGATGGTCACGATATTGTTCAAGAAATTCAAGAAAATATTGATTTCTTTTCACAATTATATCATACATAAATAAAACTATTGAACATATACAAATTAAACCATAGAGAAATCGATAGAATGGACCAAACAATGTTTCATTATATTCGATTGAACGCCAGAGAAATCTTTTTATTGATGATTGTGGTAAATAACGAATTTCGAGTGTATCTGATTCTAGAGGAATATCATAGGTCTGTTTTAATTTTGATAGAACTTTAGGATCGGTAAAATAAAAACTGAAATTTATAATCAATTCACATATTTATAAGTGACAAAAAAAAGGCATTGATTCACAACAAGTTAGATTTCGTTCGGAAGTATCGTTCACAATAACTGAGTAATTTTAAACATTAATTGAGTATGGCTTTTGGGAAATTTCGATTTCGAATATTGATAGGATATTTGAAACGATTTGCACACATGGTTTTCAAATAAATCAGACCTATTCAATCATGTTCACTGCTCATACGAAAATATTTCAAATATTCCATATCTTACTTACTAGATAATACTAGTATGCGTACTACTTACTCGATTAACTGATCTGAACAATTTAAAAGTCGTTTAGTTTCAAAACTATTTCTATAATGTAATCTATATTCCTTAAATGTTTCCATGGATCTCAAAAGAATTTCTCACCTAAATAAGGAAACGGCGATTTCGAGAATATGCTCCGTGCTTGTGTGATGTATGATTGAGAATATTTTGTTTGTCAATCCTCATCTTTAGATTTGTGCGAATGTTTAGTATATTTACTCTTCAGTCAGTTACGATAATTTCAAAGCCAATGTTCTTATTTTATAGCTTGAGTTGATCTCATGACATAGGTAACCGATGATTGTATTACGTAGAATTCTCTTTTGAAAAAAAAACATTTCAAATCAGAATTCGAATATCTTGTTTAAGACAACACAATTCGTTCGATCGATAAAAAAATCATCTATTATTTCATATTTTATCTTGCAGTCTTTTTCACTGGTGATAAGCAGACAGTCATCATCGAGCAGATTTTATAATTCTACAAACCTGTTTAGAAATGAGAATACAGCATTCCTCAAAAGATCAATGTTTCATCGTTCGTTCGCTTTCTAGATGTAATAAATGTGCACAATTCTATCCTAACAACTTATGCGTTGACCTATTTAGCATTGACTCGTGAATGAATTTTTCGAAGTTTTTCTATTCTCAAGTAGAATACTAAAGAACAAAAGAATAGTGTCGAGTTTTCATGATGTGCTTACTGTACTTAGTTAGAAGAAAACTTTCAATGAATAGCATAAACAAGCAGACCATCAAATCTCAATCCTGCTGAAAAAATCAGATAGTAACATCTTTTATGATCGTACATTTGATCATGTATGATCTTGTAAGATCAGACCCAAATCGTACAAAAAATGCGTCGTCTCAGAAATCTTATATTAATGCTAAATGTAAAATTCTTGGCAGATATTTTTATCCTATCAAATCCTATGCAACGGCACATATGAATTGATATAAAATTTCTGAGATTAAAATTTTTTGTAGAATCCTACTTGATGTTCAACGATCGTAAATCTGATTTTTCGACCTAGGGAGTCTTCAATAATGAGTTGCTTTTATTTCATATTTTCTGAAAATAATCATGTCCATATTTCGCATTCAGCGACTATTTTAGATAAATAGCTTGAGCTACTCAAAAAACAACAAGCCGTACATAAAGTTTTTGCGGAAAAAATGGTTGTGTGCCTTCTATTGAGAAAACAATGTCTTGCTATTTGGCATGTGCTCAGTCGGTTCTTGTCATCTTCAACATGTTTGAAGTCGTGAAGAAGAAACGAAAATTAATTTCAATTCAATCAGACAAATTGAAATCGTTTTCATCTAATCGATTCTCTCTAACATCATTCCATCGTCGATTGATTTCGCTTTGCGAACAGTGAAAACGAATGAAACTCACTTGAGTTCTTCAATATATAATGCCTATCATATATATTTTTACAATAATCTTTAATTTTTTATTTATATTTTCAAATACTCACCATTGGTATGTCAATAGGTTTCGATAGAAATCCATGATTAATAAAGAAAACAAGTATTTCAAAAAAAGCACGATTACGTGAAATACAATAAACTTGTCGGATAGGATCATAAAACTGATTCATATACGCCGAGTTATTTAAAATCAATGATGGAATTTTCTTCATGTTTTCGATGTTCAGTTCATAAGTATAACCGGCTACAAGATAAGTTAAAACTACCATTGCAATTCTATCTTATGAAGAAGCGCGAGTGCTCTTTTTTTCTTTGGTTATCGAAAAAGAAAAACAATTAAGAAGAAAAGAATTACATTGCATAGAACCAAAATGGAGAAGTATTTTGAAAAACACTCGGCTGAGAAGTCATTGGAATTGTATGAAGTGAAAAAGGTGTCTGAAACGGATACGCCGTATGATGTGCTGGAATGAAAAATTCTTGTTGTAGATGTGCTCGTGTTGGTACATCAAGAGTACCGTTACTGTTACGTAGATTGTGTTTTTGAGATTTGGACGAATGTTTTTTTTTAGTATAATGTTGTAAATTTTCATAGAATTGTTCATGCTGTTGATGTTTGTTCTTTTTCTTATGATGATCATGAAAATCTCCAATGAACATTTCATGATGGTGATGCTTATGTTTTCTTCTATGTTTTTTCTTAGATTCTTGTCCTTCGAAATCCTTTGTCACGAAGTATCGTAAATCGTCAGATATAAGTCGTCCTGCTCTGTGACTATCAGTGATTCTAGGTGATAGTGTACGATTATATTTAATTGACTGTGGTCTTTCATAAACAAGTGTTTTAGGAGTTAGGTCACCACTCCATGTCAATGATCTTATCGGTTCGTAATCAGTGGCTCCAGGTGATGGTGCAACATTCCATTTAGCCTGCCTTTTTCGTTCACGACTAGATATTCTAGGTGATGACAACGGTGGTGGCGATCTGTTACCCAGTATAACTGATTTCTGATGTTCAGAATGAACTGGTGTTGGTATTGATATAACATTAGTGACAACTGATCTTTTATGATTATAATCAGGTATGGTAAATTGTGATGGTATGTTTTCCTTTGCCATGGGATATTGTCGCTCATAGCCAGTTGTTTTAGGTGTTGATCTATCATTTAAGATAGTCGGCGTTTTACGTTCAAAATCAAGTATTGTTGACGGCAATGGTGTACCTCTCGACATGGCTGGATATTGTCGTTCATAAACGGTTGTTTTAGATTTCAATGTGTCATTTGAGACAACCGGTGTTTTATGCTCATAATCAGCAAGAGTAAATGATGATGGTGCTTCTTTCGATATAATTGAAGATTGTTGCTCATTAGCAGTTGTTCTTGGTAGTAATGTATCACTCAATTCAATACTGGACTTTCTTCGTTGATAATCAGGTACTTTAGGTGGCAGTTTGTCATCGAATATAACTTGTCTTTTCCCTGTAGAATCAGTGATTCTAGATAATGATGCATCATCAGATACAACTGAACTTCCCCTCTGTTGTTCATCTTTAACAGTTAAACTTTTCATTGTATCAGATAGTATTCGTTGCAATATTTCACTAGCGCTCAATTCGACTTTATGATCACGAGGAGATCTTTGTTCTGATGATGCTTGTTTTGAAACTTCTGATGTACCACCAATCCATCGAATAAAAATAT
This sequence comes from Rotaria macrura, assembly GCA_900239685.1. Lineage (NCBI taxonomy): Eukaryota > Metazoa > Rotifera > Eurotatoria > Philodinida > Philodinidae > Rotaria > Rotaria macrura. Next base: position 13,866 of record OENT01002030.1, on the reverse strand, counting down.
CTTGACCACTATTTATATCTTTGATACGTTCAACACGAAGAACATTAGGGTCAGGAGCGTACGGATCAACTGTTGTATTGGATGATAATTTACGAAAATTATCTGTTGACAGTGCTTGACCTTGAAATAATGATTGTTGAGTATCCGGATTAGATACTATAGATACACGATGAGCTTGTTGAATATCAGTATTTGATATAATAGATGTGCGACGACTTTGAATAGGATCACGAAATGATACAACAGATGATACTGATTTCATTGATAAACGACTTGATGGTCGAGAAGAAGCCTGCTTAGGGTTTTCCCATAAATGCCAACTATTAATCGATACTTGATTTGTTGTATAGAAATAGCCAGCGTATTTACTGTCTTTTTGATAATCGACATTTTTTTCCTGTTCTAATGCTGATACAATATATATTTCATCAGTGATTTCGTGAATACTTGAGCCATCATCGCTTATCTAAATAAAATTCATCAATAGAACGACAAAAATAAGGGGGGGGGGAACTCCATTAAGTAAAAATATCATATACGTTACAAGCGATTCACTTCGAAATTTGATTTTGTCTACACGCTAGCGAAGGATAAAGATCAATGGTTAAGTGTTACAATTTTCACATGGTAAGTAGTCGCTATCTCATTTATCAGGAACTTCTTCTCAAAGTCCTAAGTCAAACTAATGATCATACTTTACGCGATTCAATGACATCGATTGATATTCTATTGGACGATTTTCATTACATGATATTGTTTATTCGCATATTAATTGAAACATTTGATACAGTCGAAATCAACAAGATAAGCTGAGTCAATTATTTATATCACAGAAGGATTCATCAATTTATGATTTTGTCCAAATGAAGGAATATACAAAAGAAAAGTTAAAAACATGAATTCAATCAAAATTTCATATACACTATTTAGTGGAATATTTTAGACTTTTGAAAAGTTCATTGTTATAAGAAGGATGACTCATTTATTATTGAGTTCATTTTAGAGCGATTCGGGAGCTAGAGAAATGCTAAATTGTAGAATGACAAATGAAAGTTGAAAAATCGTCTTATGTAAAACAAGTAAGTGATGCAGCGAAGGTATGTGGATGATGATCTCACGTATACCATTCGTTCCCATTCATTTTCTAACCCTTCAAGAAATTAATTGTGTTGTTATATTAGAATTTTATAGAATCTCTTAATGGCTATTGAACAATGCAAAAATCTACTGAAGCTGTAGCAACACAATAGAGACGGAATTTCGTTATTCACACCCTTGCACGTATATATACGTACTGATGGATGACGACCTCATAAGAAAAATCCATCAAATAAGAATTTTTCTGCAAGTCATTCAATGATTCAAATAATCTGAAATCTACTGATTTCCAGTTCAATGAAACATTACTTTTCTCATATACTCTTCGGAAAACGGTATACGCTTGATTTCAGACATACAGTTTATGTCATCTTTGAATGACTTAGTCTTTCGTTTTCGAGTTTTTATTCTTTGAAATTTTACTTTGAAATAAAGTGGAACTGTGGAACAATCTTGCTGTGGATCAGTGGCATAATAAGCATTGTGACAGGCTTGAGCAAGTTCCAATGAAGATTGTGCACTTTTAAGGACGAAACAATGACATTCATCTATGACATGTTCACGTGTTCGTTGAAAAGTAACAGCAAACAATGGTGGATTTTGTACATTTTCTAGATGATTTGCTTCTGGTGCATCTAATGGAAAGAAACGGTTACCAGTCCAAATTTTTTCACCTGTTGCAGTTCGTGTTGAATAACGTACACTAGCACAGCAGACAAGCGAACGAATCGGATAATAGACTAGATACGATGGATCATTAACGAATTGTATTTGTAAACCATTTTCATCGATAGATAGCCATGCTTCAATACCTATTGAATTAAAATACAGATTATTATTACAATGATGAACTTAGTAACAATCGTAGTAGAAGGATTCCTAATAGTAGTGGCATAATCATATGATATAAAATAATAAATTTTTACTGATAAAAAAAATGCGATTCTATTGACAGCCTGAATACATACATTAATTTGAATGTAGCTTATGAATGTGCAACTGTATGATGAATGCAAAATGTTTGTTAAAATGAATTTTTAAAAGAATTTGACAGTTTTTTATTCAACGCAATCTACATATGACCATGGTAATAATCCATTCATCTTCAAGAGGATTATCACGTGTGAATGGTGACAATGCTCGATATATGTTCACAAAAGAATGTGTTTTGAGAGAACTACATCGTCTTCCATGAACAGCTTCTGTAGCAGTTCCTGAAGGTTGTCTCTATCATTTGTATTCATCGTTCGATAGACTGACTACTGATTACCATATAAAATACATCGATGTGTATTTGTACTACTGGTATTTGAGTAGATGATGTGCTGTAAGAGCTCAAGAATTCGACATAAAACTCTTTTTCTGTTTTACTCTATAAAAACTGTTAGTTAGTTACATGGCGAATATGAAGCGATAGAATGTTTCATCACTTAAAGTTCTTGATAACTAGATACCATTCTCAGTTGAATGATGATGATTGAATTGGAATCAAACATTCTTTTTTATTGTCTAATACTGAGTTGTGCAGGATTTGAAGAATGCTTACCTCGAACAGTATCTTTTCCCTTGACTGGATATCTTTTGGATAGCGGCACTTGAACAGAATCAATACCATCCAGGTCTGGTGATGAAATAGCAGCACCCAAATAAAGTACGCTGAATCTTGCTCTAAATAGTCAAATTACGAAAACAAAATACTGATAGATTTTCATGTTTACAATTTTCACTTTCAATGACAAATAGCTATCACTAGGACATGTTGAAAAGATTCTGGACGATCATTTTACGATAATTTTCAGTGCACTTGCATCTTTCCACTGACATCTTTTTACAATGCTGTGTGAAAACGTTATTAAAAATGATAGAGTAAATATGTTTTGAAATTTTCATAATTATCAAAATGAGGTGCCTGGAAAATGTGGAGAAAGATTTTTATCGATTTTTTTATTTTCTTTTGATAATCGATTTAACCATGTTATAGAAGACTATAATAGGTGTCAATTAAAGAATAGCCTTCCCATTCTTTTCTCATGATGCATTCCCTAGATTTATGTGAATTATAGGAACTTTAATAAAATATGAAAATTTTTACAAATTTTTGTTTCAAGTCTTTACTAATGTTTCAACGTATAATTTAAGAAGTCTAATTTAATTAGCAGCGTTAGAGACTATATGATTGCTTGTATCGAACTATAAATGTTTCTTCTCAATGTACCAAAATAAAAATATGCTATGTTTCTTGAATAGAACTAGTCAGTGAGGAAAGAACCATATTGTTTTGATTATGGTATCTCTGAAAATTTTAGCCTTTATTGAATCTAAATGACACATCACTGCATCGATCTTTATTACTAGAGATGCCCACGCGTTACTTCTATTCTCTACTAAATTATACATTCTATAAAATTCGTTCTGTATCATTTTGTAATTAGAAAAAAATATTCCGATCGAACAAGATATCCTGCCATTCTTCAAGTTTGAATAACAGTTCAATGTCTACTATTCATATTCCGCATGAAATTGGTTGTAAGTGCCTTCGAAATGCACATTCATAAATGTATCGTACAGTCATGGTTAATCATATAAATCAGAAATTTAGACTAAGAATACAAGCCAATAGATGAGGCGCATTAATTAGTATAATTTATTTGAAAAATACATATATATATATATATATATATATACATTTGTCATAGTAGATCGCTTTTAATGATTGCCCTTGTTTATGTCCTTCAAATAAAGTACAACAACATCATCATTTGCAGCTAGGTGTATTAATGAGACTATAAACAACTTTGTTCATATTTGAGATATTCATTTTATTACATGAGACAAGTCTATGTTTTATGAAAGAGACTATCGAGAAGACGTGTTTTATAAGAAAAGAACTTTGGGACTTTTTGGTCTCACAGATAACGATGGATAGTTTCAATGATAACTATTTAACATGTCATGAAAATAAATCACTTGATAGATTATTAGAGTTACAGAAGATGAAGTATAAGATATCGTAGAAAATAATTACTCAACAACAATGTCCTTGCATTTCACGTTTTAATCTTCTCAAGGATTATGCTAATAATATATCGTATAAAAATATAATTATTTTAAATAAATAAACTTACAATGGTTGAGATTCATTAACAACAATGCATCGTTGATTTGTATCATAATTAGTTTCATCAATAATTCTATTTGATAATGCTTCTTTATCAACATGTTCATCAGAGTTGTTTTGAATGGATTCAGTTTCACATTCAGTTTCTTCACTATCATCAATAGATTTCAATTCATGTATGGGTGAAAGCATATTCGTTGTTAATTATCAATGTATCAAAGTGTTCTATGTACGTGCTTTTTTTTAATGTTTTCTCTCTTGTTTTAACCACGAAGAATATGTTCGATGTGTTTTCTTTTTATTATCGTTGTTTACTGTATACAATAGAGCGTGAGCCACAAGGTTGTTCATTGAACCGTATCAATTCATTTGTTAATTAGCGAGAAAAATGAATCAAATATAAATATTTCACGATTTACTATTACATGTCTCTTTTTTTCCATCATAAACTGATATTATTTGACTCGTCTCTATATGAATTGATGATATTATTTATCATTCTTCATGGCATATATTTTTCTTGTTGAATAAAAAAATATCGAGACATTTTTACCTATGAAAAATATTTTCAAAGAAGTGTAGTTTGATGTTAAAGTTCGATTTATAACAATGTAACGATTGGACTACTAATTATTTGTCAACTTCAATACATTGAAAACGATCAAAATCTAGTATATTTATTATGAGAATTTGAAGGTTCGAATCGTCTTGTTTAGAAGGCAAACAAAAAAAAATAACACCTAGTTACTTTCGTATATTTTTGTATTTATTATTGTACATGCTATTTTTAATTTTGTATTTATTCTTTTCTCTTTCGATACACTAATATTCTATAGTATTTTTTCTTATTATCGGATTTATACGAAAAAAAAATGTTGATTAATGCATCTAAATTTATTAACATTGTAGCATTGATAGAATGCATTACTGACAGAGTCTTTCTATGAAGAACATCATTTCCATCGAACCATTTCTATCTAAACGATTTTGACATAATTATTTGATAGTATCTATTTGCAAAGGATGATTTTTGAAATCTCGTATTTTTTTACATAAAAATCGATCATACTAATTTCAACTAATTCAAGTCAACTGAATGGATCTAAAGGTCATCGGATAAAATTATTCAAAGACAATATCACTCATTCTTGTAGTCACTATTTATATTCGATTAGAAAGTTTCATTGACAAAATTAAACTACGAGTGGCCTAAGATCCAAAATATTAAATCTATCTTCTGTTCAGTTCGATGAATTTCTTTTTCCTTATCGATGAACGAGAACAAATCAATGCTGAAATCAACGTAGAATTTTCAATTTTTGAGTATACATGACTTGCATAGCTAATTAAATAGTATAGTACTAAAAATGAATCTGGCAAAGTTTGTATACATATTTCGTAAAATTGAGAACATCATCTTGTACTATAGAATAAGAGGTAAGTATTCAAACATTCGAATCATATGTAAGAAATTTGATTTAGGATATGAACAAACAATAGTAGTCCTTGTATAACGATTATCAAGACTGACAGAATTCAATGTTAATCGAAAAGAAACATTTTCTCTTTTGTTATTTTGAATGTTCTTAATGTATATTTCAATGCATCAAATTTGATTTGTATGCATAGGTCTATCAGGTTTTATTGTTATAATCATTTTCCTGTATTTGTTCATTTATTTATGAATAAAACTTTAGAAGAACTAAATAATAACTTATTACTTCTTCTATGGTCTATTAAACATGCTAAAAATAAATAATGAAATAGTAACAACACTATTTTTGCTTATCGTGGTCTGCCACCTATAACCAGCATTAGACGTTTTAGTAATTATTGTCGCATGAATCGTTTGATTTTGATTTCGATTTTTAATTGCTTCAATAAATGGCATATAATAAGCAACACGTGTATATATGCCTGAATGGCCAGGTAAAGCACATCCATAACCAGTCGATGTTATACCTACAATTTGCCAACGATTCGCAACAAAAGCCATTATTGACCCTCCACTGTCACCTAGACACGTATCTAAACAAAAAATAGGTCACATGACTTTTTTTCTCTTGAATTTCGCTTCTTTCTTCGCTGTTTACCTTTTCCACCACCGGGCACACCAGCACAAAAATGTGCCGTAGCATTAATCATTTCTTTCTTAGAAGTTGTACAGTCACTTGATGTACTTTTTACTGCTTTAACAGTAGCTTGTTGTAGAGTTTCCGATGGACTCACTTGACCATAATCGGTGAAACCCCATCCAATAACAACAAGATTGGTATCCGGTATTGGATATTCTTCTATAGCAATAGATTCAGCTGTTATTGCTTTAGGCAAACACACAATAGTTAATTTCGCATTGGACATATCAAATGGTTGTGATAAACGAATAATAGCAATATCATTTAATTTGAAGCTACGCTCAAAATTTGGATGCATGTATACTTCATAAATATAACGTACTTGTCCTTGACGGTCACGATTAGAAACAAAATGACTTCCACCAACAATAGTCATCTTTGACAATTTTGATAATTCATATATAAAACAATGTGCAGCTGTTAGAATTAAATCCGACGCAATTATAGAGCCAGCACAAAAATATCGATTTGAAATGTATATACCAACATGCCAACCCCATGAATGAGTTGAAACGTCTTCACCACCAAAAATACGTCCGACAACAGCTGCATCTAATGAACAGCCACACGACAATGTTCTATCACAGATGTAGGTTGTTATACTATCACTTTTTACTGCTATAAATAAAATAGAATATATCGAACTAACATAGGAAAATTTCATTATTGATATCTAAATTCACATTTTATTGTGAGCCTTCATATTTTCACAGTTTGATGCACATGATTAGCTGTTTGCACATAATGATGAAGGTCTGCTTATGTTACGGTTGATTTTTTTAATAATGGTATTGCAATGCTCTCTGTAGTCTGGCACAGTTTATCTATAGAAGAAAGATCAGAGTTGTATTGCATTTTCGGCTGATAGGGTCATCTCAATTAATAAATCAATTTTGAAATATACTAGACAAAACATCAACTTTTCCTTTGCTCTATGAGTGTCCTCGTCTTTCGTTTTCGAAGAAGAAAGTAGTAGACAGTTTATGAGAGACATTTTATTGCTACATGAATACAACATCAATCTGATAAGTTATGTGTTAAAGAGCAATTTGAATCAGACAACGCAAAATATAGTTGTGTCTGCATATTGATGTATAAACATATAAGAAATTTAAAAAGTCGACTCAAGGGTGTATATGATTATATTTGTAGGAAAAATCATAGAAAACTATGCTTTATCTTATATTATTGTATCGATTGAACCTTCAAAAGTACAATCTTTGAAAGGTTCTACATTGAAAAAAAGACAAACAACAACAATAAGGCAGAAAAACATGTATGTTCATATCAATGTGTTTCAATGAAGTTAGTCGTTTTAGATTTTCTCATGTATCTTAAACATAGAAATTTCCATTGATTATTCAAGGCAAACGTAAACAATGATAAGATCGAACCATTCCCTTTTATTTGAAATGATAGGTACATTAAAAAAACTACAACAAGACAATTGAAAGTAGTTTGATTATTCAATTATCTCACGATGTATTTATTATACGTCATTTTAGATATTCGTCTTTTTTTAAATTTCTACACAGAAGTTACATATTTTTATTAAAAACCCGGAACCAATTTCGAGATATTCCTACTACAAATGTACTTGAAAATCGTAGGACATTCATACAAATGCATTGATGAAACTTTCAGTGCTAGAAAGATGTTCTTTTGAATTACAGAAAAAAATGACGGAATAGATTAATTTGAAATTTTAAAATCAACGTTTAAACTTATCGTGCATCTTTCAATAATACTTGAATCTTCGATGAGATATCTTATTCTCAACTATAAACTTTTATTCCCAATGATAGAATCACGCACTTATCAAGTTAAAAATGTTGTAGCATTGTTTATTTAGACTTCGATTATCTTTCATTTGTTTAAATTCAACGTTTTCCTTGTATATTCTCGTTCGTAAACTAGTGGAACGCATAAGATTAATTTCTTCGATTGTAATTTGTGAAAGTCGACTCAAAATAATTTCAAAAGAAAACAATGCTATTCAAGACAACAGACAGTGTTTTAAAACTGGATCAGTTTCATTGAGACCGCTTGTCTTTTATATGACATTAAAATTATTTACGAAGGATATCCAAACTTTGGAAGAGCCGAATTTATGAAATACATTGTCATCAAAATTTAGCAACATATTCACCAACAGTGAGAACGCTTGTCCTCTATATTAAATTTCATTTCAATGAATTTTTATCTACAGATACAACATGGGGTTCTATGATAAACTTGAATAGTATATATTGGTGAATATGGAGATTTACTTTCATTGTAGATAATTTAACATTTCGATATTCAAAAGGTCTCGTATAGATTGCTGATATTCAGAAAGATATCTAAATCGATAGATAAAACTTAATTGTAGTTATAATAACGCAGGCTCGAACAAAATCGAGAGATATTCCCCCTTGAATAAATAAATAAAGACTTTCAAAAAAATATCTGTAACCTAAACACCGCTCGTTTGAAAAATCTGGGTGTTCTTTTTTTCGATATCAGTATTGCTAAGCCTTAGTAATCGATGAAGTTTCCGGTTAGATCTGCAGTAGTAAATATTTGGGAAAATTTATTGAAATTTAATCGACGCACTTGAAATTCTTCTCTTAAGAACAATACATTTTGTTACCTTAAAAGTATATGAATGTAGAAAATTATTTATGTGACCTGTCCAGTATCGAGTGTTTTTCTTAACTATGCATTATTGCACCTGATAAATTGTAATAAATAAAACAAGCATATGAATATATATATATAGTTGTTGTTGAATGCCATATATCTCTAGATATGTTTTTATTCTATATAATATAGTTCTGATTCTTTTTTAAATATGTTTCTAACAACATTGAGTCAAATGAAACTCTAGAGACGGAAAATAAACACAAAAAAAAAGAAAACAAAACACACATTCAAAAGAAGAAATAGTAAAAAGTAGTTTCAAACACAGAATTTTGTTTCTTTGTCTTTTTTTTTCTATAAAGTTTTTAATTATATTCAGATTGAAAAAAAAACTATTGTATTAAGAACCGAGTAATTGTGTTTCATCGTTCGTATCAATTTTATAAGATTGATCTTTTGTTTTATCATTATCACTTAACAGATGATCTTCATCATTGAGTAGATTTACTTCATCATCATCATCGACAACATGAGTTTGATTTGAATTTGAAATTTCATTTTCTAATGCATGACTTATTCCACGGCGCTAAGATTATGAAAAACAAAATATGAATTAACCATTATCATTGATATATATATATATACAAAGAAATCTTACCATATCTGCTGATGTTTTCGCTCGTAGACTTTCAATTTGTTTTCTTAATGTTTCAGCACGTTTTTTAAGTAGATCTTGTTGACTAATTTTGTTCACTGATGTTGACGATTTAATTGGTAGTGTACGAAGTGAATCTTTAACAATAACAATTGTTGAATCAATCTGTTTCATCAATGCACGAATAGATTCTTTTTCTTCATTCGTTTCAGCTACTTCAAGTTTTTTTAATAATAATTTTTGTTGTTGAATTTGTTGTTCTAATAAACCATGCTTTTTACGACGAATTTCTATAGCAGCTTTTTTAGCTGCTTCTTTTTTAATGATGGATGGAGCAGACGGAATCGTTGATTTCTTTTTCGGTGGTAACTAAAATAAATCAAACATAGAAATTCATCGATAGACAGGAGAATACTTCAGTTTACTTCAGTTTTATTCGGTGATGGTCTTTGTAATTTTGACCAATGATGTTTTGTTGAATTTGTCGGTGTCGTTCGTTGTTTCTTTATTTGCGATACATCCGTTGTTGGTGGATTCGGATTAGTGCTAGTTGTTTGATTTTGACCCTGAAAGTTTTATTTTTCGTTAGTAGATAGAAAAAAAAGTAATAAAACAATAAAAGCGTTACTTTGTTCGGATTATGCCAAAATATTTTGATAAAACGATTGTTAAATAATGGTTCAGGATTTTTATATGCTGTTTCAGCTTGTTGAAATGTTGCATAGGCAATAAGTGCCGCATCCGAAGAACCATCAAAAGCAATCTAAATCAATCAATAGTCGATTGCATTTGCCAACATAAGAGATGATACAAGAAAAATGAATTCAATGAATACCTGAACATTTGTCACAGTACCGAATTTACTAAAATGTTCATTTAATTTTGATATGGTATTGAATTCAGCGGGAATTTTGCGTATTTCAAGTGTTGCTGATGTTGATCCAGGTCCATCAGGTTTTTGCCCTAAATCATTTACATAGACATATCTATTCACTAAAGAGAATACGAAAAATTGAACTCGAACTATTTGAATGCCGTAGAAAAGAACAAAGATTAGAGAAGTATCTTTCCCACACGATAGAATTAAAGAGATATTTTGATATTTGATCATTCTTCAACTAATGTCATGAGGATAAACTTTCGGTAAGATCCATTTTGTTGTGACATAGGTCGATCGTATTAGATCATAATGTGTCTATGATGTTTATCTTTTAATCGTATACACTCATGTCTATTTGTCAGTATCTATTATTCTGCGTATACGCAATATGTGGTCATCATAGAGTAAATGAAAAAAGTTCAATTAAAAAAAGGCTTATCAAGATTTTTTTATTCAGCAGATATGATGTCCTATATTTCGAAATCATTACATAATACGATAAACAAATACATGAATTCTTTGATTAAAACATTAAATAAATGGATTTGATCGTTACCATTGAAAGTGACTGATGAGAGTAATTATTTTCGAATATCATATCAAATGCAAATCTAATGATTATGTTCTTACGTTTCTTTTATGCTTCATTGGATTCTATTTCTCGATACTCATCACTGCTGCAATATGATCCAAAATGACAGCTACAGATCGTAACCAATCGTTTGTTTCGATGTCGAAATTTTATCATGGTCATAGAAGTTAGCGAATGAAGAATTCAGACATAAACTATCAACAAGAAGAATTTCTTCAGAATCTGAATCGGCTCGTTTTTTAGTTTACGCTGCTACTGTTCCTATATACTTTGTGTATAGTTTAACGTACATGGACGTTTCCGAGCTCGATTACGATTCGGATCTTGATTGTTTTTATTCGACTGATGATCATATTGTTGTGTACGTCTATCCAATGGATAGGGTGCAGTTGTAACATGTCGTTTTGCACGTTGCATAGGACCATCTATAAACCGTAATAAATTTTTATTAAAATAAAATATATTGTAAGTGCCTTCAAAGTTTACTTGAATTGTTTGGTCGTAATTTATGCTCGGTTGTTATCGGTTCAGCATTCGTTACAACAGTAACAAGTGTACGTTGACTAACCGGTAATGGTTGTCTATTCATCATAGATGATGTTTGATGTAGGTCATATTTCAAATCAGGTATTTCAGGATTGTATTGTTGGTGAAGGTGTGATGACGAAATATCATATGGTTGATAGGATGGATAATAATTTTGTTGTTCAAATGTTAAAACATTCGATCCATGATCGTATGGACATGAATCTCCGAGTGCACAATAACCTTTATTATCAAAAAAATCTTTACATGGAATCTTATTTGATACAATATTTGTATTTTTCGGTGATGTAGGCGATGGTGAATCTGTTGATGAACGAGAATAAGAACGATGCGTACGTTTAGCGCTTGGCGAACCTGTTGATTGACGTTGAGAAGTATCATTATTCGTATTTGAATGACAACGGGAAGAATATCGTCTGAAAAATAGTTTCAAACATGTAATTACTATTAAAAATTTGTCACATGTTATACCTTTTTATGGGTTGAATTACTGCTGTAGATGGAGATGTCGCAATAGATTCCGTTTGCCGAATGTCTTCCTGTTTTGCTGGCGATGCAACATGTTGTTGTTCATGCATTCCAGATGTATCAGGTGCTGTTTCACTTGGTTTCGGTTGAATATTTTCCTAAATAAATTCATATCATTAATTGCAATAGACTAGGAAATTACTATTATTTTACTTTTTTTCCTTCGGGTATATACCGTCGATTTCGTATAACATCGAATAATTGATCAACGAAATCTTTTGTTGCTCGATCAAGAAAAACTTCCAGTCGATCAATACAATTCTCACGAAGTTTATCTAATGGTTTATCTTTAGCAACAAGTGCAAGAACATACCGAGCAAGAGCTATGGGTTCGGCATCACATCTAATAAGTAAACACAAGTATTTTAAAAAAATTATAATATCGAACAAGAAAAATAAACCGAAACTTACAGTGGTTCGAGTGTTGTAACAAGCCAGTCACGTAATGCTGTTTCGTCGTCGATAAACATCAAAGAAATTTTTATTTACAAAAAAAATTAAAAAAAACAAATCTATAAGAAAGAATGAAATCTTCTATTTTTATCTAGATTGAAATTCTATGTAATTACAACGAGTGATATTTCTCAAGTCTAAATTTGTACGCTTAAAAAGATTGCTTCGCGTGAATCGATTGTTTTGCACAAAATCAGTTAATTACTTCATAAAATAATGCTTAGCACATGTTGCATAAATGTTTGAATTGTGTTGTTTTCTTCTCTCATCTATCACTTGTTTTGTTGCAATGGCAGACATGATCACTCTTTGACGATAGCTTATTGAAAACGGCACTTATAGAGGGCGCTACATACGATCATTCATAATAGTGCTCATCATATTTTCAATGGAGAATATTACTGTGAAGTAATAATGATTCTTTCTACTGCAATATATATTGATCACTAGAACTCGTGAATATGTTAAAGTTGATCGTTTGGAAATAAACCTATCATAGAAACAATTCATTTCATGCACATCAATCCATGATGAAATCCTCCAAGATAGACTATTAACCTTATATGCCATCTAAGAATAAAACTTCACATATTCTAAGAAACAAAGAAAACCAATAGTGCCATTTTCATTCGTTAACGAAAATTAGGCAGATCATTTTTCTTTTTATCTTATTTTAAGTAATCTCGTGAACTTCATGTAAATATGAATACATCTTAGCTAAGTAACATATCCAAGTTGTGAGCAGAGTTGTCACCTCTTCCGCTTTTCCCCCCGGTTCCGCTTTTTCGTGCAAACCATGTTACATCTTGCAAATGTGTACAGCATAAAACCATCTACTGTTGAGGCAATTCTTATTGCTAACACATGCAGTCAGTGATCGCTACTTTTTCTGATTCATAAAATGAATGGAAGAAGAACACTAGTAGCTTTTCTATGTAGGAGGGATGTGCTCTAATTTCCATTTCGTTAAGTAAATATCATTCCGCTCTCAAATGATAGAAAATTATTTTCAACTAACTGTGCATTCTATATTCACGTAAAAGAACCTCACACCAAATAGTAGAAACAATTTTTCTGTAAGTCGTGGATAGTACGATTATGATTTAAGATGAGAATGATAATAATCATGAAAATTTAATACCAACAGCACCCCCAGGTCGTTCGTTCCGGAGCCCGGATCCGGCCGGAACCCGCAGGAAACGGGATATTTTCCGGCTTCTTCCTGCCGGTTCCGGTGTA
>OENT01002029.1:0-29772 GCA_900239685.1 Rotaria macrura | reverse complement strand
AGCATAGGAATTCGATGTTTGATAGAGTTGCCTGAGAAATTTGTTTTTATCAATGCAGAACATAAAACTGATACGCACATGAATGTATGAACAGCGTGTATTTCCTCATTATAAGAAAACGAAATTTTGAACCTAGTTTAAAGAAAATTCGATCTTTTCTCACACCTAAATGTTTTTGGATTTTGTAGGTTATTTTTGTTGAATTCTTAAAAATTCAACGGTAAATACACCACGACTAAAATTCATGGTAACACATTTCTAAATTCGAAGCATAGTTGAAAATCTGACTTCTTTTTTTTTTTTAATTTCATAGATAAATATTGTTCATCGAATGTATTATTTATATATCGACTAATTACAACAATTCGTTTTACCTTCGTTCTTGTTTTAACATCTGTATATGTTTCACCATGAGGTCTTGCTCTCGAGGATCTGTCCATGCTTGCGTAGGAGGAATTCGTGTAAATAGAAGATATACTTCCCAACAAATGCGTTTTATAATGTTAAAAATAAACATAAGTATGAATAATAAACTATCTAATAAAGGTGATATGAATCGTAAGATAAATTGGAAGTATTGATTTTCAATTAATCGATTGATATATATTTGCATTCACAGTGATGTCGTTTTTTTTTCTTGTCTAATTCAATCTATAATATAAAATGATCTTTGAGTATAATATTCAATGATAACTTTCACAATTTGGAAGTTCATTGAAAATGAAAAATAAATAGAACGTTGGCAATCATCATGCAATTAACTTGAAACAGTGTGTCATCTATGAAAATAAATACAAGGAAATAAATATATTAATATTTAGATGCTTGAGAACAAAACAAGCACACATACTTGAGATAAACTTATGTTGGAAAAAATATGATCGATAGATAAGAGGAATGTCTTAGTATATTCATCTTATTTTATGAATTCAAATAACGTATGAGATTAATTGGATTGTCAATCTTTCATTCGATTTTTCTCGGATTAGACTTTACAGAAAGTATTTAATAAGAATACTAATAAAAGATAGAAAAGTTTCCACAAAAATTTTATCAAAACATCATTTGTTCAACTATCAAAGATTAAATTAAATTTCTTTCATTTAGATTGAGCTTCCGAACATTTCTATCTTAATTAGTGAACGATGTGAAATTTGCCTTATTCTTTATCTTAACTTGTCTTAAGTTTGACGGTTTAAGTTGGTCATCTTTTAACAAAAAAAATGCATAAATACGGTCATGTAAAGGGTACTTTTCAGTAGGGCTTCTCTCACAAATTGGGCTCGTAAACATGATCCCTTACCATTAAGTAGACATATAAAGCGAAGCTCAACAAAGAGCTCATTGTTCAACGAGTAGATCATTTTTCTGAGCGGATGAAAAAATTAATTTATGTATATGCTAAAATTAGATCATTATTTTTAGATTGTACGTAGAAGATATTTCTCACATGATAAAACTTACTCCGATCAGACGGTTTTGGTGTTTAAAATCTAATAACGTTTCTTTTTATAGTGTTTGACTAACGTATAGAAAATGACTGTACAAATAAAAATGACATTATGTTTTTAATCAAGTGCTAAACAAACGATATTTTTGTTACATCCGTCACTTAGAACTATAAAATAATCGAACATACTCATTCGAAAGAGAATGTACATCAAATATATATCTGAATGAAAGTCTCTATGATTCAGTATCGATGCCACAATTTTTCTGTTGAATTTCGACTTAATATAAAGCACTATAAAGAATTCACCATTCTGTTGTGTTTCTCCTATGAAAAAGAAAATGAAAAAAAAAAAAAGGAATCTATGAATGATGTATTACAGGACTGTATATGCAAATGCATTTCATACATCGCGGATAGATGTGTAAGTAATGATTAATACATACTGTCTGTGAATTGTACCAAGGTAGAATCAGGAATAGAAATCATAATACGTAATATTCTAACTGAATGATAGAGAGGAAAAAACGTGTGCAACCTCGAAAGTATTTTTCTTTTTAATATTCTACTTTCTTCGCTGATTTTTCTATGCAAGCCTCAATGCATCAAGAGAGTATATTACTTATGCTTGGTAAAGCCTCTATTTTTATTGTGATAGGATATTCTTTGAAATTCATTTTCCCTTTCGTCAGTCATACATGTCATAATAGAATGAATATGTTTTCTTACCAATTGCGAGTCAATGCCATTAAATCTTTTCAGCATAGAAAAAGATGGCAGCTGCGCATTTAATATGAAGTAAAGAAGAAGTAGAAGAAGAAAATGAATCATTTTCTGTTATAGTGATGGTATTTATTCATGTCTCCCTTCTATGTAAAGGTTATTTTTTCTTCGTCGGATTTATATTGTACAAATACTTGTGCATCATACAGACAAAGTCTATCGAAAGCATGGGCAAGGATTAGATTCGTTTTTTTTTTGACTTGATACTTTAAAAAAAATGAATTTTCATATCTAAAATTCTCTACATCACAATTTATTTATTTTTTTCTAGAACAATTAATGTAATGTAGTTATTTCCTATAATCCATATCTTGTTTTATTTGTGAACATCCGAAACAGTCATTATGTCACGTTTACTTCAATCTATAGATCAAATATGTTCCATCAATAATTTAGTATGTCAATTTGATTTTCTATTGAAAATATCGAAATACGTTAATTACATAGTTTGCATGTTATTCTCTTTTCTTCCACGGAACAGTTGTCATGAAAACTATCAGCACGTAATATTCTAAAACTCATTAGAATCGTTTGATTCATTAATGATTTTAATTGCCTTTTCATACTAACATTTCTGAAATCGATGAATTCATTATCATGCTGTTACTTCTTAATGAATCTTAAACTTCTAGTGACATCGTCAATATACCTTAAATATATCGCGTATACGTATACGTTTTGCATATAGCACATGGGATTACACGGCATAAAGTTATATTGTGATAAAGAGTATATTTTCTTTTCCTCTGAAGTGCAAATGTCGAGATATACTGCTGATAAAATGGGTGAAAGAAGAAAGCAATAAACCACTTACGAATAGAATGAGAGAGAAAACCGAAGAAGGAAAGAACAACACGTCATAGAAATGAATAATACAAAAAAAATCAGTCGTAGTCGTTTCTTTTCAGTTCTTTTCTGTTTTCTTTCTAAAGTCCACTAATATGACTGTAGACGAGTATACATATGAAATAATCGACAATGAAAACGATGCACGCAGTTGTGCACAACTTACTGCAGAAGAATTTTCAGCTCACAATCCGATCACAATATTCGATCAATTAACACCTAAATGTTTGTTCGATGAAACTTCATGGCCACTAATGAGAGATATGTTTCCTGAACGACTATCATTTCTTGCAAGACATCGTTTAACAAATGAAATCGTTGGAGTTATAATAGCTGGTGATTTATATTTACAACATGAGAGACAAAAATCATGTGATGCATCCAAAGATTCACAATCGATACCGCTTGACGATTTACTCGATGAAATGGATGATCTGTTCATATCACGAGACTTTGGACAAGAATTAAAGTCAAACATGGTTCTACACATAGAAATGTGTACCATACGTGCTAGACATGCAGGCAAAGGTATATGTCATCAAATGTGTAAAGCAGCATGTGATTATGCACGAGTTACAAAAGGTTTTCAATATGTACTTGTGCAAGTCACAAATGATGCGACACGACATATTTTCTTGAATAAAATGAATGGAAAAGAAGTAACGACTATAGATCCGACAACATGGATATGGAAAAATAAAGACAATCAACTGATATGTCCATATAAAGATTATAAAGGAGGTTTAATACCAAATATACTTATTAAATTATAAAGAGATTATAAAGAATCAATTGCTAGTCATAACTATTTATTTTCGTTGTAG
This sequence comes from Rotaria macrura, assembly GCA_900239685.1. Lineage (NCBI taxonomy): Eukaryota > Metazoa > Rotifera > Eurotatoria > Philodinida > Philodinidae > Rotaria > Rotaria macrura. The sequence goes on along the minus strand of OENT01002029.1, from coordinate 25,869 downwards.
TTTTCTGTGCAAAATTGACATTGTGGTATTGATAGAAAAAACTATTTTAACAAAATAATTACATGGTTACAACAGAAACTGATCATAAATTGAATAAAAAATACAATTGAGACGAATTAATATTTGTGTTTCATAAATACATTTAGTCAAATGATGAAAATTATCAACATGTTTTATCAGAGATACTCTTGATACTTTAAAAATAAATATTAGTCATTGTTGTTTACATGTATTTTATGGTTTTGTTCCTTTATTTCATACAAATTTTAACACTAATACCATTACAGTCAGTATGAAATGTATATGATAACTAGCTCATTTTATTTTATTTTTTGTAATAAACTTACGTCCTTGTAAATCTAGACATTCATTATGTTAAAGAACAATATGACTTGAATCAAGTCTTGCCTTTCACATTATTACGCTCGTATGTCAGTCACATATTATTGTATCTGGTTGTTATGAACTTGCAAACATACTTTTATAAACTGAAGATTACAAAAATAATGAGTTCATCATAATAAATAGACTTGCCATCGGTTTTTTGTATACCTGTCAGTATAGGGACGAACATATTTTTCTTGTATAGAAACGTTTCTCTACGAATGTTCATACTTACAGTACTTCAAATTAAATCTTTGTGATATCGGCAAACATTCAATACAATTTATTGTTCAAAGAAGTACGTCCTTCGACAGCATGATTTTGAACTCATTCTATTACACTTGATAGCTTTCACAAAATTATTTCAAATAGAAGATTATTGTTCTATTAAATGACTCATAAGTTGTTGAATACTACAAGATGCATGCCTTCAATAAATCGAATATGATTGGTGTTGTCGAAATAATTGACCATACATGAAGGTATTACTGTTGGAAAAATACCTAGTCCAGTTTTAGAGTTTTGAAGATATGGTAATATATTAGATTATACTTTATTTGAGATGACTACATCTGAATCATCAACTACAATAGAATGGGATTGAACTTTTGGAAAGTTCAAACATTAAAAGAAATTTCGGCACACAGTTGGATTTGAAAGTTGTACTTCTTGAAGTTCTCTCTACACTCATACATCCTTTTACTATGACTCACCCACGGAATACCTATTAGTACGAACACAATAAGTTCAATAACTGTATTTAAAAATACTATTGAGAATAACTACGGAATATGTTAACAATAGAGATTAAAACTATACTTCCCCTTCAACCTTAATCATCGACGTTGTTGACACAAAATTACAGATTCTATATTGAAGATGTCTCATGTTTTTTTTCTTTGAATACTACATTCGAAAGATAAAAGATAGAGATCACATGCAAAAATGACTATAGCATCAAGCAAGATGTGTGCGATTAGCAACCACAACTGAAAAAATATGTCACTTGTTCATTTCTGTGGGGTTAAACTAACATTTTTTTTTCATACTTGATATTTGGTCATCAGATCATTATAAGAATTGTTTTTATAGAAGCTCGTAAGAATAATTCTACTACATACATATTCTTGTGTGATATGTAATAGTGCTTGCACAAAAACGACTATGATCAACTTAGATCTTCTTTTAAAAATGACTAATCAGTTAAATCGGATGAACGACTTTTGTGATTAAAATGATAAAAAAGAACTAGTGCTGAATTCAACAGATAGCTATTGAAGAAAGGAGAACTGATTAAAATGAGTAAGTATAGGACACTGTAAGATTGTACTGAAAATTGTGGATAAATAGTTTCATAAAAATAACAAACTTTCTAGATTTTCGAAAAAACTCCCAATATTCTAGTAAGACTGAAATATCAAGCAATATTGCATTTATATATTAATTCAAATGGTATATGCTATGAATCAACAAAAATTAATAAAGAGCTATTCATAATGCATAAATATGTAAACCGATTGGTCATTCGACAAAGAGGTAAACATTGTGAAGTAATCATTTTGATTTTGAGAATTATAGGAACATGAAAATACAGAAAGCAATTTTGACCAATGCGAGCTGAATCGTTTGGATTCTAATAATCACTGAGACGATCGACGGATGTCTGTAGTTTCAAAAGTTGAAATTTAATTTAAATTGTATATTTTTTTGTTGATAGAAAATGAGAAGAAACTGTCGTCTTGAGCAATCATCAGACAATAAGAAGATACACGTTTTGATCTCAATTCAACAGACACTTATATCTTACCATTACTTCTATCGTTTATTATAAAGCAGAATAATTTTATCTCATTATGATTGATGTTGATTTCAAGATAGATCTTTGAATTATGTCATTCGAAGATATTGCATATCATAAACAATCTAGAGTGTTGAACAGTAGCAATGACTCCATCAACACACACCATCAATCATGCTTATTGTTCTTCTTAAATGTTAGAATCATCACTATACGAGCATGTATCGATAACCTAATTAACTCTAAAGAAGTCAGACACGTACCAGTTAAGTTGTTGTGTATAATCGAATTTAAATATTGAACTATATGCACTTTGAAATACTAATAAGTATGCTGTGAATATCAGAAAAAGTTTTTCTACGTGATCAACCACTTTCGAGTCGAGGTCAACTGATTAATATCGAATCGTGTTAACTATGGATGTAATTGGAAGATATCGACCTACTTCATTTCTAGAATTTTATTAAATGCTATACACCAGTTTGTTTCATGTTCTTATTTTATAATGCAATTATGTCAAAATACTTGAAACTTTAAAAAGAAAATCTACTTTCATTGAACACTACTCGTTCAAAAATTTTCAAAGCAACATTTCTCGTAATAAATTTATACTACACTCTCCAAAGGGAGACGCTACAATGTTCAATTGCAAGATACCGTAAAAGTACAGCATTTTGACAGTAACCATGTAACCTTTGAAAAATTTTCATATGTATTCATAGAACATTCAGAGCTGGAAAATGATTTATCAGTTCCATTATCATCCATGTTTCTCAGAACGATTGCTGATATTTTACATACTGAGCATGATTTCTAAAAATCAATACTATAATCTTTCTTAACATGGTCATACATATCGATTTTCAAGTTCTGAGATTATTCATCTATGAGATTCACAGTAAGAACTATGAAAATCTATCGTTAGGAATAGTATCAAGAGTCAAGTTCGAAATTTTGTTTTCCTATTGATACTGAGAAAAGAAACTAGACACTAGAAGTGTACTTTGTCGATAGCAACAAACTAAGATTATAAACTCTTGTAATAACACCCACACCCCAACCCTTGAAAGCTTCGAATTTTTTTAAGGAAAGTGTTTAAAAATTTCCGAACACACCCGTATTGATGAATGGGAAGAAAATCTCTACTTGTTTCATTGATTATAGTAGTAAATAATCAATTAACTCGTGAGTTTTTACTTTATTTTTCATTCAAATCTATCAATAGCTGGTTGAAATTCGATTTTCATTTTTTTTTACACAGACACCTACACTCAGCCTTGTCTCAAATCATGTTTAATAATGATTCAAAATTTTTCTAGTTCGGCTAGCTACTTTAGGTCACTCTGATCACTACCGATAAGTGGAGTATTTCCATAGAGCACTGATTAATATTCGTACGAATAAAAGAATGACAATGTATTCGAGAGTTTACGATAGTCATATAAGCAATGGAAAAGCATGAGTTTGTCTAGTCTTAACTGCCGATAAGAATCAATTGAAGTTGTTTAAAGTTCATCAAAATTAATAGTAGATCTTTGAGATAAACCATGGATAAAATGTCCATATTTATGTGTAAATATACGTAGATTTATCTGTTGATTAAATTCATAGTTAGATCAATGATATTTTAGTTGTACCATCAAATAGAAATAAAGAATACAAAAATTGAGTTTCAGTCAATATTTAGAAATGTAAACGACAATTCGCTTACGAGCGATCGACAGCATAGTCCAATAAAATACTATCTTGTAATTTAACATTTTGTTAAGATTGTGTTAGTATGATGAAGCAAAAAGTGATATTCGATTTGTAAAATCTCGCGTCGAAAATTTAAACACTAGCAAGATTTTCTTTAAAAGTTTTCATTCACTACGTTTTTATATAGTGTCACAAAAATTATAATCTTTACACTACTCTACAGCAGTAAGCACTTCTATTTCTCTTGATTTATGAATCGTAATTCGCTCACAAGTATAATAGGAAATCAGACGCTATTCATAATATAGACGAGCACATAATACTGTTGTCATTGTATTTAGATCGATTTCTAAGCTGAATGAAAAACGAAATGTTTACGATTGAAAACATCTGTAAAATAAACAATCTTGTGATAAGATCTAGACAACAACTCGTGGAAAGATCGTCCTAACATAGAAATATTTCCTCTTTGCATACTAATTAGAATAGGATTTGATTTAAATATCATTGCACTATGAAAAAAGCTTAATGAAAAGATTCCTTAAAATTATTCTATTTATTTCAATGTAAAAAACTAAGCAAATGAATCTGCAGGATGGATAGGAAAATTTATTCGAAGCATGTTATAGATACAAAGAAAAATAAGAATAAAGTAGTTTTTGCAATAAAATGAATGATAATGTTTTAAAAGAAAAATTTAATCATCAAGATACCTATAACAATACTACAAACGTCTGTTAATATACTTTTTTTAGCTCTATTACAAAGATGAGTTTGACAACACCATTGACCATTACCAATCGTACCATAATCTGTGCAATTCGGTGACATACTACGTTCAATATTGTAATTTACTGATCGTTTCTAATTGGTAGTAAACGAATTCAACTTAAATTAATATAGAATTTTATATAAATATATATATATAACTTACTAAACAATGCATGGAGGCACTGACGTTTGAAATAATACTTGCGACATAATATTGATTGAATGGATCATTACAACCCGAACAATTGTAACAAGCAAGACCATCAATCATCGGACTCCAAGCTAGAATTAAAAAATACGTACAATTATATATGTATCTATGTGTATGATCACTGTGATCTATTAATTTTGTTCATATAATTAATCAAATTACTTAATAAAATAAAACAAGCGATGACGATCGATGTCAATGTAGACATGCTTGTATTGATAGAATGTATTGAGGAAAATGATCCTATTCGAACTAGAAATCAAGAATAAAAACTTCAATAGAGAGAAAAATATTTATGATGATCATGATCGATTCTATTCTAGACATGCATAGAAAATATTAGTAAAACTCATAAATTTATATTTGTTTCTGATGTTATGCACGTCGCTTATATGTTTATTTACTTTTATATAGGTGTGATAACAGTCAATCATTATGGAAATTTTCATTCAAACAAATTCTTAATTGTAATTGAAATAAAATTAAAAATAATATTTACTATTGATTTGACGAGATTCAACATCCAGAACATATTTGTTTTTTTATTCTTACGAATAAACAAATCTCCACAGATTTTTTATCAAGTATTTAAAATTGTTTATTAGTTTAAGTGATATGTATCGTTGATCTACTGAAAATATACGAGTCACGTATCAATGTGTGATAAATTGCACTTCAATAAAATGAAATATCATGCGGTATGAATTTTGACATATAAATATACCTTTCGGTTTTTCGATAAGTATTCTGCACAACCTTGAAGTGATACTAATGAGTCTGTATCTCGTTTCAAAATTTTATTTGAAGCCTCATAGAAGTCTTTTAATTACAGTTATATTTTGTAAAATAACAATCAAGATAAGATGAAATTTACTTTTTCATAAAATTATTAGCTAGCATTGAAATGAAAAATTCGATTCGTTTCTTCTTGCGCTTGCACATTTTATATCCATTCGAGGAATAAATCACGTTTTGTTGAATCATATTTTTCAATAAAGGTCCTGCTTCAACTACGTAAAAAATCGAATAACATAACCTTAACTATCGTATATAACTCAAACAGAATTTTCAATAGAAAAGTGTTAGTTCATAAATTGAGAAAACTTCGAATTTATTGCTATTCTAATCAATTGAATGTTGTTGATTGAAGAATCAGACAAACATCAGTCAATATAGTAGGAAAACAGCATATCCCATGTCGAACGATACGGTTCCGTATACGACCTTATGAGATGACACAGTTATACGGCTGTATATGGACCGAATTGCTCGACCTGGGTTGATGACGTATCCTACCAACAAGAATTATTTTCCGCCTAATTTGATTAGTCTTTCATCTATCCTTCATGAATAGATTTCATTTCGTTCAGGTAATAATAAAATATCACACTGTCGATAAATTATAAAGGTTACTATACTAAAATAAAACTAATAATCGACTAGGAAAGTCGATGAAAATCAATTTCTACGCACTGATAAGAATGATGTCTACTTAAATTTGTCTACATCAGATTTATGTACTGAATCTCTACGTTGCAAGTAATTTAAAATTAATGCATAATGAGAGAACAATATGCATCCATGAGAACATTTTTCTTCGAGACATTTCTTCAATAACTATTCATATCATTAGTCAAAGGTAGAAAATTAAAATATACAGTAAATAACTTTATTCAGAATGAATAAATAAACAGATTTATTTCGTTAAAACTTTCTAATATCCTGAGTACACCTATTTCCCTTAAAAAGCCTTTAATTAATAACTTTTTTGAGACTATACACACACTCTTCTTTGTTTTTGGTACTAGTCTATTAATAAACTTTTCTTTATAACTTCTTTGTATCATTCGATACTATTGTAACTAGTACTGCATTCCAATCATTTTCATGTGTATAACGTGAGCACATCCAGCTATTCTAGAGAATTCTTGTCATTTAAATGCTTTTTTATGTTCTTCTTTTCGATTTTCAACAATTCTAGATGTTTCACCAATGTAACATCCATTGTAATCTTCATCATTGTATTTTGTAAACTACATTGCTTGATTCATTAGAACTACAATATATTGTACTAAATATTGATGAGATACCTGATCCTGTTTTGAAACGAAAGATAATTGTTTTCTTCTGATGTTTTTAATAATCTTTTAATTTTATTAGATCATATGTTTGTCATCTCACCGTAAGTATACATTATCGAAGTTGTGTTAGTTTGGGTACCATTTCATGGCTTTGTCAAGTTTTATAAGAGATTAGTTAAAAATAGAACACCATTCATTGAGAAAAAGCTGAATTATTTTGGTAGATCGATGAAGATATTTTTATGAAATTCCATTTTCTTTATATAATTCAGATGAAGTGAGCATATGTTTTTGATCGATTGAAGACTGAACTGTACACTTACTTTGTCCGGTATTGACCAGATTATCGAATACATAGAGGCAATCGCTATACAACTAAATGCATTCACATCATTGTTGTTGATGGTCATCAACAATAGCTGGGTCGACATATGGATTCAACGATCGTCATGGTAACACTGTTGAAGAATTAGGTTCAGTATGTGTTGGATGTCCACAACCAGTACCAAGAAATAACTATCAATGAGTATTCATAGGAGTCGCGATTATAATGTTCATTTATTGATTTTCATTTGGAAACCAATTTATGTGGTTGTTGTAAGATGCATACAAAAGAGGTTGATCAACTTGGTCTTCATGTTATAGAATTTCATTGATCAAATGAAGTGAGATACGAAGAGTCCAACATAGTGCGTGAAGAGTTGTCTGATCAAAAACATGGAACACTTACGTATGGTTTTCTTACTTTATTCTATACTCCTATGGTGTTGTTGCTGGATTCAACTATACTATCCTGTCTGAATTTCCGTGTTGTATCTGAAGATATTTAAATAGAATAGGTGAACTTTCATCAAAAGATAAATTCTCTAATATATACAGTATACTTATATATATATATATAATGTACGGAAAAATTAGCGTACTCCCGTGTGGTTTTATGTATGATAATGCATATGCGATCAAAATTTACATGAATGCTCTGTCTGGTACCGATCACTTCAAATCAATTCCACTCAATAACCATCTATTACACAACGTACATTTACTGCAAGATTCATTTCATGTGCAGAACCATATTTGAGATGTGTATACCAAAATGAAATGGAAAACGATCACCCATCATAAAAAAAAGGTTTGATTGTATCAATAGTCAGATTGCAGAGCAAAGGTTTTCGACAATTAATCAGTATTAGACACATTAATCCAACTAGTTTTATCCGAAAAGCTGTATGTATTTTATTCTTGTTTTTAATTTGAATCATTCTGGATTAGTTATATGATTATTTTAAATTTATTTCCGAAGTAAAAGACAACTTAAAAATACTATTTTACAGCGTTAGTATTTGATTTTGACACTGGAACTCTGTAATCAGGTATTTAACAATAATTCACAGCAACGAGATTAATTTTCTGATTCTACTCAATCTCAAAAGATAAACATGAAAAAGAATTGCCTGACCCAACACAGCTCAACCGTACATTTACCCATCGCATGTGTTTCTTTTTGATGTTTTATTCAATTCTATCCACTTAGTTCTGAAGCTTGCGAATTAAGTTCCCACGAAATTTTTACATTATCATTTTATCTGACGTTCCTAAAAATAGGAACTTACGCCATTTATAGTGGGAGTCAGTGTGGGCCTTTCTATAAGGAAAACCAAGATATACTCGCATCCACATTCCCTACTTTCAAATAGTACCAGCTTTATACTGTAAATTTTGAAAATCAAGTACATAGTTTGATGTCGTTGGTTTCCTCAATCGAATGATATTTCATGAGGTACGTTTTCTGTAAATCCTGCAATGGCTTCTTGTATTTCAAAATTTTTGAGATCATATCAATATGCATTCCACCTCTAAAGCATGCTAGAGTGTATAGAACAATTTTTTCTATCTAACGGTACATACACGTACATAATTCAAAACATTTTGATGTAAAAGAAACGTAGAATAAAAAGAAGACTACAAGTGTTCGAATAACGATTCTACATATAGTCTACGATCTTAGAATCTTCTTTCTGTACAGATAGGAATCTTTCTTCTCATAAAAGCACAGATGCAATATATTTGTTATTCTGCTCGTATGTTTCTGACATTGGGACAATGATAATGAAAGGTTTTTCTTAAGATGCTAAATAACGATTAGAGAGAGAGAGAGAGCGAGAGAAAAAAACTGGAACTGCAATAAAAAAAAGAATATTAATCTAAGCCAAAACATATGTTGTGTTAAAGAAGCAGAATATAGCCAAATAAAAAGAATAAAGAAGGCCGGCATAACATAATGAGCTGATGTGTTTATTCACTCATGTACTAAACCCATGTCGACAATGGTACTCAACTATCATGATTTTGTACATTATCAGAAGACATCGAAATCAGTGAAAGATAGCATAGACTATATTAGTAGATTTTTTTTATCCTCAATAGCAAAAATCTTTGATTTCTTTTTTGCCCATGAATTAATAAATCATACCTATAAGAAAGAAATTCAACTCACTGCATGGAGACAAATATTATCATATTATTAATATTCCATATTTATTTATGCTTTATTGATGGTAAGTTTTAAGACTTGCGTGTGTAGATTTAATTGTTCTTCTTATTGTCGTGATTAGTAACCATGACTAATCCGGATGCAAAACGTTTATATGAAGACTTAATTGAAGTACGAGCCTATAATAAATTGATTCGGCCGGTCAAGCATAATAGTGAAAAATTAACAGTTTATTTGGGCCTTCGATTAACACAATTACTTGACGTGGTATGGCAAATTGATTTTTACATGAAAATTAGAAAATCAGTATTGCTTTGTTTTTCTTTTCTATTTTTTGAAGGACGAAAAGAATCAAATAATGACAACTAATGTTTGGCTTAAACAGGTAAGATCATATAATAAAGGCTATTCATTAATAAAATAAGTATGAGATAGAATTCGAGAGTAAAACAAAAAAAAAAGGATTGCATGCATGAGTAGGAGTGGTACGACGATAAACTTCGATGGGATCCAGTCAAATATGGAGGCGTCGATGTACTCTACATTCCGAGCCAACAAATTTGGCTTCCTGATATTGTTTTGTATAACAAGTAATCATCTTTATGCTGTGGGTTGAATGTGTTATTCTTATTGTAGCACTGTATTATTTGAAATTTGTTTTGGTTTTATTCAAAGTACAATCCCTTCAAATAGAAAATTACAATTACTACTTTATTATTTGATTTTTCTATTGTTTACGTACTTATATAGTTTTTGATGACCTAACCCTTGTTTTTATACACATTCACATAGTATCATTTTTATAATATAATTAGCACAATCAAAAAGAAGTATCGACATGAGAAGATGCAATAAATCTATTATGTTTCTTTTTGCTGCTTGTCATTCCCCTTATTTCGATTCAAGAAGGTATATGCACGCTAGCTTATACAAAAGAAGATAGAAGGATTTGTTGCTTCCAAATGCATACTTTCAATGAGAGTTTTTTTTGCTCTGTCCATTAACGCTTCAGATAGCCATGAATAAACATTGTTGACAAGAATATATAATTCAAATGACAAATGGAGCGTTGAAAATATGTACACATCCGTTAAAACTATTAGCATCAATAGACAGATTATGTGCCTATGATTGTAGAACAATTATAATTATAATGATATATATATATATATCATTACTATAGATATGAAAACAAAAGAAGCAAAAGCCCAACCAAGTTACCTTATAAACAAATCATTTTTAACTCTGAGTGGAGGAACATTTAGCATACGATTCAATGAGTTTTAATAATATAAGCAACATCACTATGAAGGCTAGTGATCGATGACCACTAGATTTGATGTTTTTAAATAATGTTGTTTCGTTTTTCATTTCGTAGTAGTCCTTGGCTTTGTCTTTTGTCTTTTGCATCGAATTACATGTATATGTACTGCGTTTAACAAAAGAAAAAGTGTTTTATTCCTTTTCTGACAAAGAAATTTACTTGCGAAAAAAAACAGTTATCATTTGTAATATTAAAATCTTCTAGTGCTGATGGTAAATATGAAGTAACTCTAATGACAAAAGCTACTGTTTATTATGATGGTCGTGTCATTTGGGAGGTAATATTGAAAAATTTTGTTGTGTTTTAATTATTTGACTTTTGTCTTTTTTTAAGCCACCAGCAATTTATAAATCGAGTTGTACCATCAATGTTGAATTCATTCCATTTGGTTAGTAGCAATTTATGTGGAGTAGAAATGATAGTTTTCTTGATGCTCGTATATGGGAATAAAACTTTATAACAAAGAAATTAAAAAGAAAGTATTGCCTGATTTACGTTAATAGTATGTATCAGAAATAGGAGCTACAAGTCTTAAGAAACTAAAACTAATTAAATCATATCATTTGTGTGAATGAAATTTAAATAAAATTCATGATAAAGATAGCAAGATTCATTATTTATACATGTTATTTTGTATATACTCAGATATTCAACATTGTCAAATGAAATTTGGTTCATGGACATATTCAGGAGAACAAGTTGATCTTGTTCATATCAATCAAACAGACGGCTCTATACCTGTTTATGGCAATAATAGTAAGAAAACTTATCCAGAAAAAAACATTTAATGAACTCTTCCCTAGTGAATATACTAAATTCAAAATACGTATGTAATAGGTCAATCATAGGAAGGATGATCTGTTACCAGCATGTAGCAGACTCTTGACTGTGTCTGTGCCTAGCTGATTATTATCTTATTACATCTATAGGTACTCATTAGGTACGTTTGAAATTGCTATAGTATTCAATGGAAAACTTTCCATCAAATGAGTAGACTGAACATTTTGTGAGGTTCTCCGTTATCTTTTCTACTGTCTACGTGTTAACCGTAAGCTGAATGATAAGGGTTGTTATAGATGGTTTGTCTAGATTAGAGAACTCATGTATTAACTTACTTATGGGCTGGGATGTTCAGAGTGTGAGGAAGATGAATCGACTTAATTAATATTGTTCAGTGTTGTTTATTTTGAGTTTTGAAATAAAAATAGTACTAGTATGACTTCTTCTTCGACTGCTAGTACATCAACTCACACTCTTACAACAACTATAGGGCTGAAGAGAGAGAAAAGGGAAAACATGTCTATATTTAGAGCGAGAGAAAGAGAGAGAAAATAAAAGAAGGACGATCATAGGCCACTTTCAAAAATGAGCACACTGATCAATAGCAAAAGGCATGTTATCCAAAATTTAGCGGCGACATAGTGCCACCTATGAACCCTAACACATTTCGAAGTACTTTCAAGTCACTTACTGAAAACGCGTAAAATACTCTAAGATAACTAGATATAGGTGTTCAGAGTGAAAATCTTGTAAAATGGTTGAAGTTAGGAAGCAGGAATCTGCTGATTAGATCCGATCGTATAACTCCGACTTTCAAGTCTTTAATATTTTCTCTAGTTTTAAGATTGAAAAGCTGCTTGAAACATTGATTTTGGGTAGTAAAGCGCCCAAATGTTCTTGTGACATACTGGCAGCACGATATCCTGAGCTGAATAGATTCACTAGACTTATTTTATCCTATCGAAAGTAAATTTGTGATTATACTTCGTATATATTATGAAGATTGGACAAATATTTTATTTTTATGTTTGATAAGATATACCGTATGCAATTGATCTGACGGATTTTTATCGTTCTGTTGAATGGGATATAATGGATGTTCCAGCTAAACGTAATGTTCAAAAATACACATGCTGTCCGCAAACATATCCTGATATAACATTTTCAATTATACTTCGTCGTAAAGTACTTTTCCATACGGTTACTTTTATAATCCCATGTGTTGGTATATCATTTTTAACTGTTCTAACATTTTATTTACCATCAGATTCTGGTGAAAAAGTCACACTATGTATATCAATATTAGTTTCATGGACTGTATTCTTTTTACTACTAGCTGAACTCATCCCGCCAACGTCACTTGTCGTACCATTAATTGGTAAATATGTATTATTTACAATGATTCTTGTTACATTATCTATTTTTGTAACTGTTGTTGTTCTTAATATACATTTTCGTTCGCCAGCAACACATCAAATGCCTCCATGGGTACGACAAGTATTTCTAAACGTTTTACCAAAATTATTATTGATGCGTCGACCGAAAACAATTAATCCATTAGATTTTCATTTAACAACAACATATCATACTCGTATTAAACAATCAAGTCGAACAAAAACAAAACATTTTGGGTTACCATTAACTAATTCAAGTCCATATCAAATGCGTAAGAATACAATGCAATCATTTAATGATTATGATTCATATACAGATGGTGTTGAAGTAATTGAGCACAATAATCAAATGAAGCAAACTGAATATTCAAATAAGCCGGCACTTTATCCAAACGAAATCAAACAATCATTTGAAGGTTTAAAATGTATTGCCACACAAATGAAACTTGAAGACGAAGAAAAACAAGTGCGAAAGAGTAAAAACCATCATTTCGATTATTTTTTTTTGTTTAGATTAAAGAAGAATGGAAATATGTTGCATTAGTGATCGATCGACTTTTTCTTTATATATTCACAACAGCTTGTTTTTTTGGTACATGTGGAATTATCTTACAAGGTACAAAAGCATGCATAAGAGAGAATTTAGGATCGTTTAATTTTCTTTATTTTTTAGCCCCATCAATCTATGATTATCGTATACCAATTGATGTTATTAAATCGAATCGTTTTTAATAGAGAAATAGATTTACTTTTTCCTGATGGATTATTTGATGGTGTTGTGTGCGATGTGCGTGTATCTTGGGAGCGATTGTGTTGTAAGGGTGTGAGTGTGAGAGTTTAAGTTTGGAAATAATATATGAGGATATTTTTTGGGCTTAGGGCGTGTACGACAAGAAGATTCATGTGATCACTGACACTCACATCCCGCTCGTACACAAACTGACACACACACCACACTTCGTATCCGCACACCCGTCGAACATTCTCATCCTCAAATTGCATCTTACGTTAGCTATATGATGAGTTTACCTTTCTGATTAATTACGTAAGAGTTTTTCCATTGATAATTGATTGCAAATAAAACTGAAATTATTCATGGCACTTGTAAAAATATTGGCTGTGGGTGTTAGTGTAGTGCGGCGTGTTGTTGGTTCTTGAGAGAATGGGCTACCTACTGCCAAATCATTTTAAACTCACGTGGAAATTTTAGGGTCGTATGTCAGTCTAAAACGGCTCGCGTAATTTTGCCATATAAGTAAATTAAAGTACATGGATATGTGTATATAGTTGAAGGATGTCTTCAAGCACTTTTAGTATCTATCGGCTTGTGTCTATCAACGTATGAGTGCATTTTGAAAAGAATTTACAATGGGAAATTTGTCTCTACATTGATACTTCAAATGGAAATGTTACGTGAAGTAAACCATCAGTAAAATCAGTTTTGACTGAAAATTCCAGTTTCCTATATACTATGTTGAATATAACTAATAACTTCGCTAGTTATGGGTAGGCAACTTTTTAATCCTAGATCTCTGATTAAGAAATCTGGATACACTTTTTAGTCAATGAGGTGAAATTTGCCAAATGCACGAATCTTATATCATTAGTGTTCAACTGTATATGGTATGTACGTCCATAGGGTGAGATTCATTCCGAATCAGCATGATACTCAATATTTTTGTAGAGAAATTTTGACTTCAGTCTCTCTTGATAGGTTTGGTTTCATAGTTGTTGGTTGACTGTGGGTTTGCTTTCTAATCATCTCTCCATCCCAAGCTCATATCATCACATGGCCCCTTAAAAAAACCAAGAGGTATTAAGTCTGGTGAACAAGGAATCCATCGAATAGAACCACCGCTTCAAATCCAACAGCTCGGGAAATTTTTGTCCAGAAACAGTCGTATGGTACTGGGAAAAGATAGTGGAGCCTCTTCTTGTTGAAATATCATTCAACGTACCTTTTCAACCTTTTCACTTCTGGAATAAAGACGGATTGAAGCATTGGCAAATAATTTTCTCCATTGACAATGTTTCGGTTGAAAAACTAAGGTCTGACTAATTTATTTTTAAAAAGTGAATACCAAACGTTAAGCTTTGGAGAATTCGTAACAGTTTTAATGCCCACGTATAAATTATATTCACATCAATATCTGATATTATGTCTATTGACAAACATATTTACTAGAAGCGTAACGTCATCTGAGCGAAAACAGTTTTCTTTATTTTTGTAGTATTCTAACTTGATTTTGAGAGTTTGAAAAAGTTCCATACGATCTGGAATATCTTCTTCATAGCGGTCTTGGACGAGTTGTAGCTTGTACAGTTTTCATGAAAGATTTTCAGTCATTATGCAGTGTGTCGATGCTCGTGGAATGGAACATGGCTGTTGCAACAGCTCAGAGACTTGACCATGATTCATTTCCACAAACATAGTGAACCTTCTCGACTTTTTCTTCAGTAGCTTTTTAATGTTCTTTCAGAATGCTCTCGGTTTTCCATCAAATAGGTTTCAGAAACCAGTTAGACTGTTCTGTGACTACAATTTTTACCTAGTGTGTTTTTTCCAAACTCAGCTTGAGAACTTTCGTTTAATAATTCCAAATGACTCAAATCTATTAACTATCAATACCATTCTAATTCTACTATTGATTGGAACACACATGTATCTGAAACTATGTAAAAAGGAAACTTCAGAGCACCCAATAGCATGCTGTAAAAAATAAATGCAATCGGTTGAGTGATATCCGAGATACTTGTCATTAGTATCTCAACTGACTTTTGAAACATCCTGTATTTTATTAATGTTGTAATCATTATAGTACCTAGCGGCATAGCTATAGGAGGGTCAAACGCTGGTTTGAGATTCCGTCAAATTTCTACAGTAGAATTCAATAACATCCAACACTATGATTCGAGCGGCATTCTGTCTCCAGAATTTCGAACGGAATTTTATCAAATCCGATGATTGAGCTGATTCTGTTCGAGTAAGAAAGATTAAAAATTTTGTCATGAAAAGACGTTATCCATATATTTTCAAGAGATAAATTTGCATTAAACATATTATTGGATGATCAGTAGATTAGTCAGCTTATAATATCTTTTGAAGAAATGATATGAAAATTTATGATTGATTTAAGAGATTTCTACTATATCATTCGAAGTTAATATTTTAGTGAAAAATTCGAACGAATTCTCGTTTGCCTATGTTGAATTTTGAAACAATATATTCATACGCATTAAAATTATTAGTATTACAAAATACATAAATCCATATTACATCCTTTGAAATGTTGAAGTCACTAATTCAATTTCATAAAAGTGAATTTTTATAAAGATTACTCTGTTCCTGTCGTGTAAATAACTTTTTAGAACTCAAACCTCTACTTTCAAGTATTTTTAGTCTCATGTATTTCCGGAAAATTGTAAACTGGTTAATTGAACGAAATAGTAAGAATTCAGATCGAAAATAGATCAAAATCATTCGAAAGCTTACACTTGTACTCATTTTTAAACGATACAAAAGAATACTGTCGTATCATGCAAATCGTCATATATCATAGACAAATCAATGTTGGTTTGATTTATTATGAATATGAAACAATAAGTCGTTACAAAGTATAGCTTAAATACGTTCGGACGGTTAATAATTGCAATACCTGATGAGATAGGCCAGTGTAAAGATAAGACAGTGTAAATGATTTGTTAAAATCACGTCTATTATAGAAAATTAATGTGTTACTAGTAAATGATAAGATATAGTCATGAGACAACTGTGAATGATAACTGCATTTCATCCTTTGAGTATATGAAGGAGTATAACAAACTAAAGAGGCTGAAATAGTTGTTTCACAAATAGTTTTATTTATGAATCAATAATCAAGTTGAATAGAATGGCCAGTGAACACTTGTACACGATTCTCAATCAAAAAATCTAATCCTGAGGGACATTCATCACTAATATTGTTTACTATACACAACATAAATGATCATTGGTTTGACGACTAATTTGATCTCTTTATCAGGCGCAATCGAAATCGCATCTCATAAACACCGTTAGATATTTTCTAAAGATATTTATTCGAAAGTTCTTAATAGTTTCATCTCGCATTTACCGGTGGACTCATTTCTGATGTTTCATGGAAATGAATTGATGTGGTTGAAATCGGCTGCTTTCTTTATCTTGAAATTTCGAGTATTTTTTAATGGCTATCATTTTTGTGGTCAGTAGAACAAATGAAGTAGTCAGGCAGCAAAATAATTATAAAATTAGGGAAATAAATGAATGAACAATTAATTGAATGAATGAGGGATAAACTATTTAAATGGTCACTTACCAAAATAAATAGATTTTTTAACACATTCAAAGATCAGTAAATTAAATAAAAGGAGAATTATAAAAATTGCAGTTTTTTTAAAATTAAGTTGATTTTATGTGCGACGTCCATGTATTTTTTTGTGATTTTTCTATAATTTTCTACTGACGCTTATACCGAACAAAATAAAAATCACAGTGTGTTATAGTGGGATTTAATTTTCTTTCTTTCTTTCTATCCTTCTACTGTGTCACCCAGCTGACAACTACAATACATATATATCTATATGTACTCTTTGTTTCTACCCTTTCTTTGGCAATCAGCTGAATGCCACCCTAATCGAACATCTTGTAAGCAAGATCTTGGGTACAGATAAGTGAACAGATCTTGAAAATTTAGGTACAGGATAATACGATTATCTTGTACTAAGATCTGTAATAAGATCTTGGGTACAGATGTGTAAGAATCTTAGGTACGAATCCATAATATCTTGGATACTGACTAAGATACAAACGTGTCGCATGTGTCGTGGTTTGAGACACCATGTACGGCGCCTTCTGAAAATGTAGTTCGAACCTACCAAGCAGCGCATTTTTTAGATTTTCTGTAAAAAAGTATAATGAGATTTTTTAAAGATTATTTTCAATTTATTTATTTTTTCCAAAACAATTCAAGCAAGTCCGATCTTGGGAGTTGACTAGCTTTGCGTTGGCTGGATCTCTGTGAGACCACTTCAGGGCAATCTTCTCCCAATCATCGATCGAGATCATCATGTTCTCGAATAAGTAATAATCGAGAAATATAATTGAAAAATATACTTTGAAAATGTACGTTTCCTACGGTCAATCATGTTGTTTATATACGACTGCATATGCATAACAGAACGGTGAATGACTACTAGTCAGCATCGAAATATACGAATAATGTCGCTGTATGTTTTACTCAAGATCTTGTGAGAAGATAATAGTAACCGATATCTTGTCCATGATCTTGCCGAGATCTTATGTACAGATATATTTGATACAACCAAGATATATCAATACAAATTATCTTTTCAAGATCTTGATAAGATCTTACTTACCGATCCCAAGATTTCAAGATCTTGCTTACAAGATGTTCGACTAGGGAACTAGTAAAACAGATGGAAGTAATAAAAATTGCCCTATATGAAAGTGAAACATCTGACGAAGAGATTATGAAAGAAACCATGATATAAATGCAAAACAAGAAAAAGAGGTAGACCAATAAAAGCAAAACCTGCTGAACTCTTACAATAATATGAATTTCATCATCTTTTTCCGCTCCACTCTTCATATTTCTACTAAATGTTATCTTAAATTTCTTATTTAATCTGTGTTTTTTCATTTAAATTAATTTTTTTATATCAAATAGTATTTACAGAATTAAACCTTATTTTTGTTAATCATAAAGTGTGGTGTTTTACTGATCGAATTTGAATCTATTACTGATATTTATGAATAAATAACTGACCGTGTTTTAATTATTTACTGAGCGTTTTAGCATTGATCATATAATATTAACACTAATCATTGACCTAGTTTTTACTGACCAAAAACTATGTTCCCTTTTTTAATGCGAGATCCGACTGATGGTTTTCGAACCGATCTAGGCATGGGTGAATAAATTTTCTTGTGTCCTCTGATGAGTTCAGTGAAATTAATCAGTGAACTAATTTAGCCAGAAAAGCGTTTTTCGGTACTGTGACATTCATTAAGTGTAGTTATTACACATGTGCGCACACCATCCTTGACTTATCTGTCGTGAATGCACCTGCAAGGATCAATTTCTATGCATGGGTGTTATTTACGTTCTTTATAATACATTGCATAAGCATTGAAAGTATGAACATATGGCTACTTGATGAATGATACAAGCCAGGACGATGAAGCGTATTGGACAAGAACGTGACCTAGACACGGCTCGTCTTTACAATCAATGGAAATGCCATGAAACAGTTCTTGGTCCATTCTAGTGAAACACGCTGTGTAATCTATCATGATAAATTACAGCTCTTAAACATCGGCAGGAAGCGACTAAAAACGTCATCTCTCTTTCGCTGCTTGTAACAGCTGGATTGATCTACCTGGAATATTCTGTATGTTCAACGAGTTTTTTTTTATATAAAGTTTCATAGACAAATGAAGGAATTTCATTTCACAAGTAATAATGATATTAGACTACGTGATCCAAAGGGGAACAAACTGATTTCAGCTCTTGAAATCAAGTTGAACTCAACAAAATCAGGAAATCATGAAATCAGTTTGTTCCCCCTTGATGTGATCTAAAAAGAATAATGTCTCATTACTTAAGTTCATTCGTAACCATACGGCTTATGTTACAGTACACTCCAATTGTTGAAAGCGACCTAGCTATTTTTATAATAGATGAAAAGCTTTTTATTACGAATGTCGCATCAATGCAACTAAGTGCAGCAAAAGTGATTGGTGCAATTAGTTGACTTATGGTATCACTAATTAAAAACAAGAACTAGAAAATAGTTCGTATATTTTCTGTGTTTTCGAAGCTGAAATGTTTCTTCGAGTCTTTTTTAAAAGTATTCGAGTGTCTTATGTAGATTAGCTGCCACTTTCCATAGAGTACAACTCCGATCGAATCATCACTATATCATTTTTTTCTACTTGATGCAAACAAGTTTCAATATAACATTAAGTCTTGCTTTTTGTTAATTATAAAAATTTTTCAAAGTATCCCAAGTTGAACAACCAAATCTTATTTCTCTAAGTTTGTCGAATACGTAAGCACCGTATAACTTCTGAGGTGCATAACAATTAATTGGAATGAAAAGTGTGATGAAAATCAACGAAAGTGAGTCGATCAATCAGTATTTGCAAAGTAGTTTTAGACTTATCAACTTACCAATATTAATTAGTGAATCAGACAAGATGTTTCACATGCGTTAATATTGACCGAAGACAAACCTATGAATAGGCGTTTCTAGCAAAGTTGCTCCTACTCGGAAGTGAACCATCACAATTTTCAAAAATCTGAACACACTGATGCTGTCAAGAGCTGTCTAATCTTAGAGATCTACTCGCTTTGATCTTCCTGATTCACATGTAGGTTTTTATATCTTTGACTTGACAAACATCGAAACACAAAAGAAGTCAAATATTAGAGAATCATGCCCTAAGAAGGGAGAACAAATTCTTGAAGTTATTTTAATATCATCATCGTCATATTCGACTTTTTAAAATAGTCTTTGAGGCATCCAAACGAAAGACTCTAGAAATACAGGTACTCCACTACTGTCTTATTGTTTTTTTATTTAAATCTTCACTTTGAGTTCCAGCAGATTAGCTATTCTTCAGTTTAAAAATTCAAAAGTAAATTTAGAAAACAATCGACGAAAAGCATGCTATAGGCTAGAATACAGCCATACTTCGATAATGTATCGGAATTTCGGAGATTTTACCGACGACTTGACTGAAGAAATTTTCCGCCTGTTGGCCACGAAAAGCATGTTGAACGCCCATCCCTTTAGCTAAATCTTCCTTTTTGAAGTTCTGCCGACTTTTCCAGTCTGCACGTTGCATATAGAAGTCATGATCCATTCGTTGTAAGTGGAACATAATCAAACTTTCATCCCTGAATTGAAGGCCGATAAGCATCTACTTCGTATAATTCAAGAGAAAATTCTTACTTGATCGAAGCCTCTTCACAATTATGAAAGCCAGGATGCCAACGCAATGGTTGATTTGTTAAAAGGGGCTTATCATACATATCGTGTCGCATCCAATAGCGGCGTTGCGAAAGAATGGATTCATGGATGTTAAGCTTCGATTCCAATGATACATTATGACGAATGTCATATGCTTTAACACGAATGACTGACGAATTCGTTCTATTAATGTAATCTATCAAGCCTAACGGGTACTTATCTGGATCTGGAACAACTATTTCGTCGATCTCACAAAATAGAACATATTTGTATCCGCTCTTGAGTAGATTTCGTGTCTTATTTTGAACAGTTTCTACTAACCAAAAGTGATCGAAATATTTCTCTGAATGAACATGAATAACATTCACGGTAAGATTTGATGTCGATCCATCATCACTATCGTTGTCCAAAATGTATATATCAGTATCAGCGAAAAAGCGACGATAGTATTTTAACCAAATAGGCAAGTAACCAGGCTCGTTACGACAAATAGTCAATACTGCAAATGGACCTTTATCACTTTTCGGTCTATTCTTTCGACTAGGTTGGAACAGTATGCCACCATTTTGGGCTCTATCCCACATTTCAATCCAAATTTCCATAGCTGCAGCTAATCGGCTGAAATATCTATTGAGATGACGTAGTTCTGAACGAATCATTTGTGCCAACTCTAAATAGCACAACTGCGGTGTTTTAGCAGATGATGAAAACCGTACTCGTTGAAAGAAATCTATAATGTCTTCTTGCCAGAAAAATCCCATATATTCTTTCTTCAGGTTAGTAAACGGATTCGAAGCTTTATTGTGTCGTATATAAGGTGCTCCGGTTTTGACACCAAGACCCAGATGATCTGCTACCACTTTACTTGCCCATCCAGCAAACATATCATCGTATCTTCCCCATGGCATACCGTAGCCCATGAGACCTTGCATGAAAGCCGGACCAATCAACTTGCGATTAAATGCCACATTCATGGAACACATAGGATACAGTACACCAGCCGGTACTGTTATTGTTATGTCAGCAAGCAGTGCATTACGTTCGTCAACCTTGAGTAACTGGGTAGGCGCATCATAGTCCGGAGCGTTCAGCCAAATGCCATGAGAAATTGCAGTGGGCACACCTCTTCGTAAACTAAATGGATATCCACGAACAAAATCGGATCCTTCACGATACGGATCATACAGAGTGTTAAAAAAGTACGGAGTCGAGTTGCTAACAAGATTTTGGATGTGTCTTTGTAGAACATTGATGTAGTCTCCTTTAGCATCTTCGGTCGGTAAACAGTCATCGTCAATGGTGAAAATGAAGTTCTTTTTTGATACGAGAAAGCCAAAGTTCCGAATTGATGCATCTTGTGAACTGATGATCCAGTGTTTGTCTTTACCCAAAGAAGCCTCTATATCGCGTCTATTGTATAGTTCATAGTCAGCCCATGGTGGAATTCGTAAAAACTCATTTGGATCACCATCTTGTATGATGATCAAATGAAAATTTTTGAAGAAAGGTTTCCATTCTTCAAGAAAGTCAAGATCGCGTATAGATGGTATCACAATGTCCACTTCATCATAATAATCATTTATATCAAATTGCGATGTTGTTCGGATGAAATGAAATTGTTTCATACAACCTGGATGGACGAAATTTGAAGTAGTGGTATTCCAACCACACTCGTCTTCAAATTTTTTAACAGCTGAAAAGAAAAGAGATTCATAACAGACGAAAATGAGCGAGCATCTCTGCATATGTTAAATGTTAGCGAGAGATTACCTAGTAACACTCGTCTGATGTACTATTTGATGCTTTCTATTCCTCACAATGTAATACAACTCTCAAGCGTAAGTGAATGAAACTGTTCTACATTGGTCTACACGAGCTTTGGTCACAATACCTATTACATGTGACACGTAAAATAGCTTAGATCATTTATCAACTAAGCTTTTAGTACATTTACAAAATATATGTTTCCTTTAAAATCTCTACCCCGATTGTTATCCAGTACATACTCCATTATGTTTATCAATTTTATAGTATGGCTGATATGTAAAAATCACAATATAGGTTCATTTTCATATCTCTTTATAGGCAATCTGTCATGCAGTCGAAAAGATTCTCTGATCCGGTAAGTCTATTTTCTATCGAATGTTAACGATTTGAATTGAATTTGACGAATTTGGTAAAACATTCTGTCATACGAATCTTTTGATTCAACAAAGTTTGAATCACACCAATCAAATCATAGTTTTGTTGTCATAAAAAGGATGGATCTTTCGATTTACTTGATTGCCAGAAATAATAGCAAAATAATTTATCAAGTCTCATGCTGTTGTAGATTGATGTTTCAAAATGAGTACAAATGACAACAGAACTATGATATTATTGAAAAGGATGTGAGAGAATAAAAAGTAACAAAATTGGTTGATTCAAATTCAAAACTATCGCTTAGTTATATTCTTATATATTTCGTCATTCTTACAAATTGCATCATAGTTGTTTGGCAGTATAAGTCGATTCTCTCATACCATCTCATAATATTATCTGGATGGAAAAAAGCATGCATATTATTTATTTCTACAAGATATCAGTATAAAGAAGATATAATCTACATCAAAATATTCAACACCGTTACTGTCATAAGAAAAATATTGGAAAATTTGAAGATTTGATATCAAAAGTCCTCGATTTGTACCTGAAAAAGTATAGAAAGATTTCCCACCATTCGTTAACTAGTATTTCCTATATGAATGACTTCTACAGTACCTGTTGCAGCACCATAAGACATCGTAACACTCGAATTCACTCCGCCATATTTTTCCACTAGAATTGTTCGAATTGCTTTCGGAATGCCTGGGCCGGTCGTACCTGGAATGCTGTTGACATCATCGAAATATTCTAAACTGAATGCGCTCAATCTTGTTCTCATGTAACTTGATACACCCGTTGTATGGCCGACAGTACAACTTGGAAGTACGTAGCGATCATGGATATTCCTCAAGTAAGGGTAACTCGTCAAAATAATAACTAATATCAAGATAATGAGATATGGTGAACACAGACTTCTTGATTTTGAGTTAATGGACTCTAGGATTTGAAATAGAACCGAATGACGTGCCATCTAGAAAGAACTTGATATGGAACTATTGGTAAAATAAAATGATCGTTGTTAAACCTTATATGTGCTGTCGAAATCATAAAACCGTATGCTGATCTACCTTACATAAAGCAATGTACCATCAATCGAAAACTATAATGAGCTGTTCTTTTTCAGCTTTTGTACACTTCTATGGTTCGATGAACACAGGAATTAGATACAAAATTGGGTCTATTTTTCTCTTTCTGCTGATTCCATTTCTAATACTCTTCCCAGTTTTTGTCTCTTAGCTATTCATAGCTTTAATCCTCTCTACTTCTCTCTCTCTCTCAACACTATTTTGCTTTTTCATATATGACCAAACCTATGATATGTGCAGTGGGCACACTCGGAAATTATACGTTAGTCCCAAAATTATCATTAACAAGAATGGTATTAATATATTCTATTTCATCTCTTATTACTTTCCAAGAAAATTTTTCGTCTAAATCTATGTTTGAATTCACTCTTTCTATTAGAGATCAACCAGATCAGAAACTTTGAAACCGAACCCTGTATTACGTGGTCGCAATGTATAGAGGATAATGAATAAAATATTTTAATCAGAATTTAATACTCGAAGTCGTTTGAAACATGAAATTTGTTTTCAACACAAAGTAGTTAAAAAGAAAACTATCTACAATGATGAACAAGAGTTAGTTATTGAAAACGAAAACAATTCTTTATCATTTACAATGACCAAAAGAACAAAACTAAAATAGTGACAGTGATTCTTTTTTGAATGATATTGATTGTCTCATTGATAATAGTAAAGAATTTGATGAAGCATTACTTAAATGATAGATTTATGATGTTAGTTAGATTTAGAAATTTTTATCTGGAAGGGTTTTTTGGTTGTTTTTCTACTATTTTTATATATTTATATTAAAGGTTACTTTTGGAATAAAATGTATAATAAACGAAAGTTCAAAAATATTTTAATACATAAAGTATTCTTTTGGATCCGGCTTCGTATCAGGATGGGTTCCAATGCGTTTGCAGGACTCTACTTTCCATTACATATGTTATCGGTAAACTTTAAACTGATATTGTCAAAATTTTGCGGATACATTCTTCTGCTTTAAAAAAATTGATTTTTTTTGTAGAACTTCACTTCTATCTGTTTCTTCTTGCTTTATTGCCAGAAACCCATACGATTTCTGACGTACGGCTATTACAAAGGAATGATGATACAAACATACTTAATTTCTTTTCTATTGTTCTATCCTCAGATCTGAATTTTGAACCTTATTTTCTTACTTCTATTCCTTTAGATCTATATCCTTATTTCTCAAAGCTGAAACACATATTAAGATCTTGATAATTATAGGTTTACGTATCATTATGTGTGTAACCATATCAATGCACTCCTATCGATTGCCTCTTAATCGTATACCACTATAACGTGAACCGTTTCTTAATATTCCTAGACCAATCTCCTTATTCTTTTAGTCTTGGATGTTCCCTAGACTGAAAGGATAGGGCCTGGTAACGGGAATTCACCTGTGTCTGTCTGTCCGTCTGTCTGTCCGCCTGTCTGTCAGTCTGTCTGTCTGTCTGTCTGTCTGTCTGTAACAAGCACAAATCACATGGCACAAATGACCATTCCTGTGGCAGAAATGACCATTTTTGTGGTACAAATGACCATTTCTGTGGCACAAGTGACCATTCCTGTGGCCCAAATGACCACTACTGTGGCACAAGTGACCATTCCTGTGTCCCAAATGACCACTCCTGTGGCACAAGTGACCATTCCTGTGTCCCAAATGACCACTCCTGTGGCACAAGTGA
>OENT01002028.1:0-29785 GCA_900239685.1 Rotaria macrura | reverse complement strand
CAAGGTTGAGAAACGTACGTCACTCGATTGAAATAAATTAATTATACGATGAATTTTATCTCTACTGTTCTAACTATATTATTTATTAAAACTAAGAGATTTTTTGAAGTAGACTTTTGTCTAATTGCCAATTTAGGTTCTTGATTACTTTGTGTTTTAGTACCGTTATGATCATCTTCTTCATCATCCGTGATTTCTCCTTGATCGTTTGAGCTATTATTATTTGTATCATTAATCTAAATAAACTCAATTTTCATATTTCTACATAAAACAGTATTTATGTTATTTTCACCTTCTGCCTTTCATTGCCGAACCCATTTAGGGCTTGATTCACCTCTGAATAGCCTTGATCACATAGATCTTCAACCTCATTACTTGATTGTGCTGTCGTTGGTGATTCATTCTGGGGCAAATTTTCAGAGCTTATTTGTTTCCTCATACTGAAATTTTTGTAATGAATGACTCATCCACGAATCTGTGTGAAATTCTGGAGTATTTTTAATTGGCTGGCAGGTATCTACCACTCATATTTCTACTTAATCTATAGGCGTAACTTATCAGAATGGTGCCTTTAATACGATTGCCTCTAGTTCATCCTATTATCACAAGTTACAGAATCTTTGTGCCTTAACGTGCATTTCAATCAAGCAGATAGTACTCTACTCTAATGGCTTATTCCGAAATGAAAAAGATTTTCTTCAGAGACAAATCAATGGTGAATTCAGATCATGGTTGTACAGAGTAATACTTTTCTGAATGCTTACTCTTGTTTTTAAATATAACAATTCAATCGGATATTGGAAATATCTGGTGATACGAATACAATGCATTTTTTGTAATATTCAGTGAAATATTATCGAGAAAAAATAAATATAATTCTGCAGAAAATCATTACTCCATGAAAATCCATCATTTACATCAGGAAATTGAAACAACTCGAAGAATTGTTGCGCATTGCAAAGTAGATATGATTCTATGAGTTTCATATATATTTTCACAATGAAATCTTATCGCAAATCTATACAGTAGTTTGATTCCATAGAAAAGTGAAAAATTTTGCATTAACTATTGTCGAAATTTATTGTAAGAATGTCATGAATACGGGAAGATGACAGATTCTATTGTATGAAGGTCAAAATAAAAGAAAATGCAGTTAACCACCTTGAATCGAATGTGCATTGATTGAGAAATAATTTTCAAATCTTTATCTATATCATACCATACGTCAATGTAATTGTTACGTTTATCAGGATATTGCAATCAAAATGC
This sequence comes from Rotaria macrura, assembly GCA_900239685.1. Classification (NCBI taxonomy): domain Eukaryota; kingdom Metazoa; phylum Rotifera; class Eurotatoria; order Philodinida; family Philodinidae; genus Rotaria; species Rotaria macrura. The sequence goes on along the minus strand of OENT01002028.1, from coordinate 28,516 downwards.
TCCAAGAATTGATTCTAGTTGACACACAAGATCTGTTGCAGCTCGATCATTTTATCTTCTCTACGGTGATTCATTCTTTTACTATTTTCAACAAAATTTATATTTACCTCATGATCATAATTATTCAATCTCAATTGTTCCTGCTGCTAATACTGGTACTATGAGATTAATAAAGTTTTTTCTTTTAGAAATGAAAATAGAACTTGAAAAAATGATAGCTTCGTTGGAGTTCGTTTGTTGGAAATATGTATCATTTTATATTCAATTGATTATATTGTTATTTTGTTCGTAAATGTAAACTCAGGAACAACGATGTCGTTGAAGTCTCTAATGATATTAACTAACGTTCCGAAGTAGAACGAACTTTATCAGTATCGTTATGCTTTTTTTTGAACCATTCTTCGATTAAAAATTTTACATTTCTCTTACTAAACATTAATGATGTGTATATTTAATTTTCTTACGGTGTGCCTGTTTAAATGGATTATTGCATTCAAAGGGATCTGTTTACTGAAGTTTAAGTGACAAAAGAAGACAAAGATAAGTAGTTTTTTGAAAATCAATCGACACATGCGAATAAATACTACTATAAAATTAGTTGGATAGAGATTTCATTGATCTATCATCAAGTACCCATTCCAGATAATCTATGGTGACAAGGTTATAACTAAAACTTTATCATCACAAATAGACTTGCTATGTTTTGAGACACAAAATTCATATCGATAATTACCTATGCATCAATTAGCATTCATTCTCTATCTTCTTGGATATTGTCTGGTGTTTTGGCCTATATTTGTCTGTTTTTGTAACTATATAGCTATATACCATGAAATATTCTGATGCAAGTTCGTGAGTGGGATCAATTAAAGTGTAATGCAGCTATTTTATGGATACGAATTACTTTTAATTGTGATATATGTCAATAACATTATTGAATGATATTGTATCTTTGAAACAATTTGATTCACATTTTCGACGAACAGTGGTTGGTGTTTATTTAATAATGAACATAATTCACTTCAATAGAATTGCTAAATATATAGTCATCATTAAATACGATGACACGATATCGAACTTGTTATTGTGTATACTACGACATTAATTTTTACCAAACAGATATATTGGCATTATTATCTCGATTAAAACAGTATTTTGTAGTAAAAGTTAACATCATCCTATCATAACGGTTTTATTTCATTTTTTATATATTATTTTCTTTTATAGATACATACTTATTTTGTCTCTCCGATGTTTCTATCATATTTTTTGGTCCACATCTATTATTACAACTAGAATACGTTGATTGGACGTCGAATGTTTTGTTGTCAGATGATAATCATCAAGAAAAATAGTTATATAATGAAATAAGTCTTATGAGTTGCTACTTATTTCAATTTCGATGTGAATGGTTTCATATCTATCGTCTGTCTGTTCATAACAATTCGCACCTATGATTACTGGCGAAATTTTGGACACGTTACACATAGTATAGATCTTTTTCTGCGCGTATTGCTCCTGAAATCATTCAAAAAATCAACCGCATACGAGCAGACACATGTTAATTTCTGCTATTGATACTACGTAGTACTATAGAATCAGACTGACTGAAAGCATAGTAAGGGAACTCTTCGATTGTTTGTTATCATAGTTGCTATGCAATAATGCTTACATTTGTTTGAATTTTTACTTATCAATTTCCAAAAATAAATATCAGTGTCAGCTTGAGTTAATACAAATGATTAAAACGAATAAAAAATATATACATTACTATGAACGTATAATGAGAATGAAAACATCAAATAGAAACACATATACATGGATTTAAAAAAAGGAATGAAAAAGAGATTCAAGTATTAGCAGTAACTGTAGTTGGTTGTTGATTATTATCCAATATTTGATATTCACTAACATTTTGCCGACTATTTCTATATAGAATATAATGTTGCACAATAAATATAACGTCGAATAAGATTGAAATGATTCCAAGACCTAATTTAGTTATTGAACCAAATAATGACGACCAATCATTATAGTTAATCGCAAGTAACAGCATTTGTATTAAACTAAGAATGCCACCAAGAAGATCTAGTAAAATATTTCCAATAGACCATCCGACTGTTGATTTACGGCGATGATTCATTAAAACTTGTGGAATATACTTTATACAAGATATAACTAATTTAACATACGAATAGAAATAAATTAATAGAAGTAAATCTATTCGACCGACTAATGTTAAAATTGTTGTTATGAATAAAAATGATATGAACAAAATTAATAATAATGATGTTGTGTATGACACACGTTGTTTAGAATGCTAGAGAGAAAAATATTCCAAAATAAACATTTGAATGAATATCTAATCAGCGTATACTTCAAAAAAAAGACATTGAAAAATTGTAATAAATGATGCAATAAAACCATGTAAACCAAAAACAACATCATTTGTTAAAACAGGAATAATACCGTGTGGGTGTAATTTCATATAATCGTCCTAAGAAATATATTTTAATCATCATTAAATACAATGAAAGAAGATTAATAATCAAGAGATCTTTTATTTATGTTTTTCATCAAAGACGTTTTTCCCCGAGAACTTTTCCCAATCGAATGCTATTGTTCTAGAAGAATTGATCGTTCTAAACTTTTGAGTATATATTTATTAGGTTCAAGGAAGCCCTAATTGAGTAATTTCCACATGAATAGTAACCCCCCCCCCTACAATAAAAGACCCTGGGTCTTCTAGTATGTTCCAGCGTAAAAATTTTCAAGGGGGTCTTCTATTAAGAACCAAATTTTTTCCCAATATTTAGTGAAACAGGTTTTCCAGAAAACTAAGGCGATTTTAAGGATTCCCATCGGGATTTTCAGAGTTTTAGTGGTGTCATTATCATGACGAACGCATTCTCTTAATATTTACTACTGAAATACCTAAGAATCAAGCATATTTTTATGGAAAAACACTAATTAAAATCATTAATCAGCAAAAAATTAATTAATTAAAGGAGGTTTTCTATTACGTAGGACGAAATTTTTCTCCAGTGAGGTCTTCTACTATAGGGGGGTTTAGAGCTAGTCATATAATACGAAAGATTCAACGAGCTTCATTGATGTTGCAGTTTTCTCTAGGAAATTTAATTGTAAAAGTATTTCGGTAGGCTTAAAAATGCAGTCAATAGTTGCCATTACAAGTAGATAAAACTGAATTTCTAATATTATTCGTCATTAACTTTGAGTAAAGCAAGCAAACTTGTACCCATCATTCAATAGTACCAGAGTCTCTCGATATGATCGCTTAATCTTCTAAATAGTTCATTACTTTGAACCGCATGACAATCATTCTATGATTTAGCTTCACGTTCATGATTGAAAAACAAAATAAATCAAGTAAGCATATTTCAATCTGTTATTTCACTCACATATTGATCAAATGATGTATTGAGTATCACTTAATAGGGAAATTCTTTTGATGATCGATTCCAACTGCGGTAGAAATCGATTTGTACAAGAGTTATGCGACGTGAACATAGGCAATATTTCATATAGTCAAGCATGTTTTATTTTAATGATTCATTTTAAATGAAACATTGCATAGAAAGATATCAACCAATAGAATTCTTCAAATTCAATTTCATACAAATTCTTAAATAAAAACGCATGCATGACTTGGACATTTTCATCGAAATATTTTTGCACGTTCACTATGAGTTTGAATAAAAGGATGAAAGCTTAAATAAATTAGTCGTAAAAATTATCGGAATGCATCATTGTACTAAAATCATGAATATTTCTTCTTTAATGACAATCGAAAACTTTTCATTAGATTTGAGAATATAGGCTGGAATACATAGTGTCTGAGAAACAACGTGAAGAATTACAAGCAGCCGATGTGAAGGAAATCCTTTCCGGAAATTTACACAACATATGCTAGATTATGCCTTATTGAAACACCCATCACTTGTATCAATATGCAAGAATTCATTCATTCATTCAATTTCCTCAGAAAACCAATCACTGAAATCTCGATAACGTTCTAAGACAGTTTCAAGGCCATCGTGAATAGATCGTACGTAATGTTGACACTAAGCACTATAACCTTGTAGATTAATCAATGAGAGAAAAAAATCCAAGATAAAAAAAATCATTAATCATTTCAATAAAAACGAAAATTACATATTAGTGAACATCATAGATACTAATGTGATTTATATTGAAACCAAACAAGCATACCTGAACATTTCTCCATGAATAGAACGCAATATTGTACACTGAATAACAAAAAAATCCCAATAAATTTAATGCCAAAAAGTCGAAATTGAGTCCGAGAACACTTGAAAAGAAAAATATTCATACTGTGCTCGTGTCTTTTTTTATTATTAAAAGTTTTCAATTACCTTTGCCGTCGAAAATTTAATAGTATTTGTGGATAAAACGAGCAGGACCATGCAGCAAAATAAAGCCAACCAACTGTGTCAATAATTTTGTCAAGTTTTGGACAACGTGCAATATTAATTCGAAGAAAGTCTTGTTCCGTAAGATTTGTATTCAATGTAGGTGTGATTTTACAACCAACAATTAAACGACCTGGACGAAGACCTATGATACGTAAAACAATTTCCAAATGCGTAGAATGTCGAGGAAAATTAACAGGTTCAAGTGGTCTTATGTAATCTGTCGATTCAGAACGATTTTCACCATAAACGAATGAAACAAGAACTGATTCATCTTGTTCGGATCTGTTTAATTAAAACGTTTTGTTCAAAATAAACACACAATAGTGAATACATCGTCTTACACTAATTGAATAGTGGTTGTTGTGTCATAACCAACAGCAACATTTAAGCTTCCAGGATCAAATAGTAAAGCATGATTATTAGCTGCTATTTTTTCATTATCTATGAACATACATACATATGTAAATGTATAGATCAATGTTTGATTATTTTGAAAATTGTTGCACCTGATATTTGAACAATGATGATCAAATAAAAAAGTAATAGGAGAAAATTTTCTGTATTGATTGTTTTCATTTATTCCGTGAAATAATTGTTCTGTGATCATTGATTCATTATTGTTTTTCCCTTCGATATTTTCCTAGTGAGCCATATTTGAGAAAAGTACATGACCACTTAAAGCTTACGAATTGTATTCTATCACAGAGGTCACTAATGAAAATAAAACAAGTTTTTTCATTATTGGTTCATGGCTGTCAATAGAAAATAGTATCTGTTTTAAAAAATCAACGATAGTCGACTTAACTATTTTTATTGTTCAGCTTTTTTAAATTTTAAAATCAATCGAGATTAGCAGTGTATTCCAATTGGTAACATTACGTGTAGGTTAGAAGAATCATTGAAGCCATCATATATTTTCTAACGCACTAGAAGTAATTATGATTTAGCACACATGAGCTAAGATATTGAATAAAAATCAGGAAAAAAATCGATTTATATGTATGATAAGTAAAAATGCAGCACATGTGTTACTTGCCTATCTTGATAAAGTTAAGATAGCGTAGGTTAGACTTTTTTAATGAGTTCTACTTACTACGATTCAATGTGCATGTTAACTTAAAACATCTCTATTTTTATATTAATTTCTAAATCTTTCAATTGTAGACGTACATGTATTTTAAAATACATTATTTCTTTCTCTTGCTAAGAGAAAATCTTGAAAGAAATATATTTAATGTTTTTCTTTTCTCATTTGAATGATTGATTTCATCGAAAGATGAAAGCTTAGCTAGAAGCTTGCTTTTTGTTAAGAAAAACTTTTTGATTGTTATTTTTACTTCTATTTAATTATATCAACTCGAAATTCTTGAAAACTCAACTAAAATGAGGTGTCAATTTGAAAGTATTTCAGTTAACATATTCTCATTTCTTTAATCTTGATGAGAAAGCTTTTTACTAATGCTATAATAAGCTATCCCAAGATATTTTCTCTTTTTTTTCTTATTTCCCTTATCTAGTAAAGAATATTCCCTGAATGAGAAAACCAACATATGCATTTTTTTTTGTAATTCTCGTAGTATATGTAACGAATAAAGCTACCACTCCTTCCTCGAAAAACAGGACCATGAAGAAAAAAAAACAGCGAATAGAATCATAAATGGTCAAACTCTTGTCATCAGTAGAACGATGTATTTGCACGTATAAAGATTGAGAGAAAGAATAGACGACTACGCGAAATAAGATGCGCCTATAACATTAGAAGAGTCGAAGAATATAAGAGATGAAAAGAATCGAGCAGTCGACAATCGAACAAGCAAGTAATAATAGGTTTTGTTGGTTTACTATTGATCTAGAGACTATGTGCATGTCTAGTTATACGCGTCTATTTTTTTTCTTTCTTTTCATCTTATTCTAGATCTTAATGGAGATTTGGTTTAGAGCGGTATGAAAAAACTGACAATACTAGTAGACTATACCGATGCGAACGTCCCTGAAATGTGTGGTATTCTATTTGATAGTTGGTGTTATTGTGCTTAATCTTTACTTTCTCGGTCAACTCTATTTTCAACATGAAAACAATCAAGAAACTAAGAACGATCAACATCAACATTCAAATCATTTTTTTCCTGTCATTGAAAAACACGTCTCACTAGCCAATGAACGATCCTATGGAATGTATAATGTTAAAAATAGCAGTGAATTTCTTGTATTAGATTGGACTGGTCATCAACACATCTTTCGAGAACAAGATCCAATTAAATGTAAGTTCATATTTTCTAACATGAAAATCTGTTGCCACTTTTTGCTTTAACTGAATAAATCTATATTGAACAATAAGACGAAGAGCCAGCTGTATTTATATAATAAAAAGTATTAGTTTCTCGTTTAATGTGAATAATAAGAAAATGATTTCTCTAAATAGATGCAATCGATTGCATAAGATGAGTATAAAGTAAGAAATGGTGTTCTATCTTGATCGTGAGATAAACTTAGATTTTGTATTTGTAAGCTTACCATGTAAAATCTTATTATGATTAAATCTACTTTAAATCTAAGATCATTCATGAAATCGATGTTATCTCTAGATATGTATTTATGTATGTCATTCATCATTAAAAATATTTTGCTTCTATTTTTACTTTTAAAATTTTAAAAGTTCATGTCAGATTTTTTGTAGTGTCATGTCTAAAATAAATCAAAAACTACTCTTATGATTGCATGGGTAGAGGTACAGACAGAAAATAGATGTTTTATGAATAATGAAAATGTTCTTACTCTATTTATCTTACTAAACCATTTGTTGTTGTTTATTAAAAACGAAAATCTGCATATTATACTATGTCAATAGATGCCAATGAAAATTCTAAATGTATATCATTCTTTATAATCCGAAAATAAAATTTTTGCTTATCTTTTCTTTTCTTTTATAACTCATTACAGAGTATAAATTTGCCTCTAGATTGGTTATGACATATACGTGTACGAGCTATTAATGTAGCTTTATTACCTGAGAACAACATCAAGACATTAAAATCTAATACTAATGCAAATAATAAAAACTTTCCTTGTTGAATTATGAGTTTTATATCAAGTTGGATTTCAAACAAGTTCTTCAACTTGTCATCATGACCTTGTAAAACTAATGTAAATCACCATAATAGATTTTTCTATTGACTTTTTCTCTCGGAAAATGAGTTTCGAAACATGTCGATGATGTTTCTAGCGATACTTCGTTATTCTGACATAGATTTTAAAGAAAAAAAAAGACTTATCTTTTCATTTTTCACAATTTGTAAGTGAATATTCTACAATAGAACTTTTTATAGAACTGTTAAAATTCTATATGTAAGCTTTTCAATAGGATTATGCTTTTATATAAGTACTTTTTTCAACATCGATTAAAGTCCCAAAGATGATCTCGTCATGAATAGTGTAATGAATTCTAATATAAGCTACTCAAGGGTCAATAACAAAATCGGAATCCATTCAGACTGTCGTATCGTATGAATTGAGTAATAGAAGATGCTTTACTAATCGGATGACATCTCCGATCACTTTATATTCTACTAGTATCGTACCCAGCATGATGTAATGACGAATGATGAGGGATAGTCATTAGTATAATGTCGGCAACTTCATCACAGCAATGCTAAATAATCATGTAACTAAATAAAAACATAAAAGTGAACTTCGATTTGATGATAGTTTAGTAAATAACACTGCAATAGGAGAAGATAGCTTTAGAAGACACTACGCTTGTCGAAAAAGTAAGAAACATTCATCTTGGTAGTATTCGTTGAAGATTTTCTTTGGAATGATGATGAATTTTATTTAGTCTAACAAAACAAAAGTATTGTTATGTAAATGGCTATTTTCGTAAATAAATCCAAATAAACAAATTTTAAATAAGATATACTTAATTGGGATATGAAGAGATCTACGTTTTTTTTAGAGAAAGTTGATACATCATTGTCTAGAGTTGATTCTAATTCTAATCATGGATGATACAGGTTACGTTCAACGTGAGCTGCATACGTAATAATAGATCGACTGGGAAACAAAATGTGATACTATTCTGCAAGATTGTAGGAAAGTTTCAATTAAGTAACACAACTGTTAATCTCATCTTTTTGTCAGATTCAATACTTTTTTTCGTATTTCATGAAAGCATCACCAATGCTGTTCGCTGTTGTGCACAAAAATAACAAGATTATTTTTAATATGACCTTGATTAAAGTAAATATCGCAGTAGTTCCTCATGAATAATTTTCATATAAACTCTTATAATAAAGGAATCCTAGCAATTTGACAATAACACTAAATTTTACTCGACTCTAAATCAGCATTCGTCTGATTGGAAATTTATGGTCATGTAGAAGAAAATAAGCGTCTTACGTGATGATTTATTTGTTGTGTCTGACTAGTGCATTAAGCATTGGTCGTCCGTTAACACTTGAGATATATCACAGAGATAGCTCTCAAACGTCTAGAAAAGAAAGAAAACAAACATCTAAGCTAAATATTACATTCGTCAACGAATAACCGATTTTTTTAATATTTCAACGTATGAAATGCAACATAGATATATCGCGAATCTTATACAAGTTGCATGAGCTTTTATTTTCTCTTGAGAGTAATCTCATTGTCATCGAGATCTTCTATGTAATGGAGGATTGGATTTTGTGACAGAATCAATATATTCACATCAACAGTGATACAGTGGTATAAGAAGTATACCCCTTATAATGCTTATACCACTGTTTATATAGATGTGTATTCATTTCAGTAGAACTTTGTTTTCAAAAAAGTGATTTTGTCGCAAAATAAAAGTTTCCATCAACTCATTAATATGTAATTCTTAAAGAATGACAATTTATTCCAATAGAATATTCTACAATTTGTGAGAAATATTTATGCTTAGTTCTTTTGTTTATTTTTGTCTTCGATGAAAAATGAAATAGATGATTATCTTCATGTTTGATTTTGATTTCAATTCTAGGTGATTTTTCTAACATAAATCATGAGCAATGTGAATCAAAATTTAGTTCATTAACAAATGATATTCTACGTTTAAATCTAATTGAACGATGTAACCGTTTATTAACATTGACTGTTCGTTGGACAGATGATCAAGCACGTTTAAAAGAAGCGGATCTTGTATCCTATCATTCTATTCATATGCCATCAAACAATTTACCGAAATTAGAACGAAGTGATAAACGACAGCAATATTCAACTGTCTACGTACTTGAAAGCGAAGTACATTCATCTGGTGGTCATGATTGGCATGAAATCGACTTTCCTATGTGGTACAATCTAGAACGTTCATATCCAGAGCCAGCTACTTATTTTGATATAAAAACATATCTTGATAAATTGTTTGCACCTGCTCGTGTACCATTTTCTAAAAAGACGACATCAGCACCCATTGTATGGATTATATCGAATTGGTAAGCGAAGAACAGTCAAACGAAAATGTTTCTCTTCTATGTAGTTCATTGATTATACTTCTCTTTGTTTTACTTTCAAGTAATGCTTATAATGGTCGTCAAGCAATAGTTCGACAATTAATGTCCTATATTCGTATTGATTCGTTTGGTGGCTGTCTTAATAATGCGAAGTCCCTTCAAGCACAAGCACGTGCACAGTCAAATGCTGAGTTGTATGCGTCATATAAATTTGTTATATCGATAGAAAATTCGAATTGTGAAGATTACGTTACAGAGAAATTAATTGATGGATTATCATCAACAGCTGTACCTATTGTGGCTAGCCGTGATGGAAAGCCTGATTATACACGTTTCGCACCTAATCATTCGTATATTAATGTATATGATTATAAAACAGTGAAAGAATTAGCTGATTATTTAAACTATTTATCGAACAATGAAACAGCTTACAATGAATATATTTGGTTTCGACAACCACCAGCAAATAAATATTCGGTAATGGAACAGTTTGATTGTTGAAAATTAAAGTTTTAGAATTATTTAAGTGATAAAGACGAATATTGACAGTGAAAATATGAAGTATTTTGACATAGAATAATTTAGAACGTGGTCACATAGCATGTGAACGAGCATTTTTTTACATCTACCAGTTGATCATACGTCAACTGTATTCATCAGTAGCTATTTATATAGATTAGACACTTGCAATATGTTTTTATTCTATTATCCTCGTGATCTAACAAATGGTGTGTCTGATTTTGTCGTTTAACTTCGGCAAAGAAAGCTTTGAGAAATGCAAGACAATAATTGTAAAAAATATATTTCACAGCACTATTTTGATTCTTCTATGATTTACGTTCGGTTGTTATCAAACGTTATTGAACTTTATTCAGACAATATCTGACACAATCAAAGATTGATAATTCAGATTTGAAAGGAAATATGTATATATATATATAGGTCAAGATTGCAGTTATATCAAGTTTATGTATAATGTTGTGAAATCAAAATAAGAGTTATACAGAGCTTTTCGAAATAAATCTATCTATTGAACAACTAAATATATTTTTCTTTAAATATTTTAAGATTTTTTGAGAATCGACTTCGTTACTTGAATCACTAGTTCTAGATACAAGCTAGCAAAAAACAGCCAGGGTCTATAAACTAAGCTCAATGGAAATCTAACCATTGTTTATAAATCAAATGTTGTGTAAATCGATTGTGTTTAATTTAATTAATTGAAGGATTTTTGTGAAAAGACTGTATACGGTCAATCAAATGCTCAAAATCAATACTGAAACATTTTCAAAACGTTCCAGTCACTCTAAAATAACAACGTCAAATTTGATATTGGAAATAAACACCCCATGAACATTCGGTCGAATTTTTCATGTTTTCAATCATCGATCTCTTTATAATAGATTCGAATACTACTCTACTTGACCACATGATTTCTAGATAGTGCTTTATAGAATTCTTATCCTTTCGATCCATGTTTCTTTATTATTATGCTGTTCATAGTTGTTTACAGTAGATCTTCACTACTAATGACTACCATCATGAATACACGAGTCTAATTATATGATTGTTAATCAGATATATAACCGACGTACTCGATTTAATTGATGATAATTGAATCAATCGATAAAATATTCATGAATAACTTAGTGTTCTCCAAAAAGCATCTTTATATTGTCATACTCGATTATTTAAGCTATAATGAAATTAGCATAAAGTTATATAATCTCCTAGTCAGAACTCTTAGCAAGGGGTTCTATTTTAATTATCAAGAGTGATCGAGAAAATTGAATTTATTTTGCTCTTCATAACTCTATCGTTTCTTCTTCATTTTAGACATCGGGTATTACTGAACGATCTTTAAGCGAAAATCTTCGGTTAGCTGATGAAATTTTAGGTGTAAATTCAACCATGCGTCGATGGCTTTTATCTAAAGAAGCTAGTATTAACAAATATTGTAAATTAGTACAATTTATTCATACGACATATTGGAAATTAATTTATAAACGAAAAAAAACGAATCGACCAACTCCGAATGAAGTTTGTTTACCTTCGAATGATATGGCTATCTATCTTTCTAATTCATCTGCTTCTATTGCTGCTGCTTAAAGAAACGAAAATGATTGTTTTTATATTACCAAAGATAAATTGTGATTTTTCTTGTTGTTTTGGGTCTAATTTTTCTTCGAATTATTTTCATCAAATAAAATACTTCGATGAGATGGAAATATCTATGTAAATAAATATGCATATATACACATTTATTTATTTAACAATGCCGTGTTAACGAGTAGCAATCGAATAGCAATGAGTTCCAATCAATTCAAGAAATAGTCGATATTTCTTTTGAGTTAATGAAGTTCAGTTTGATGCACGACAATGAATATTGATATCATTGTCTAAAATATATGATTTTAATTATCAGTCAAAGTCATCTGATACACATACTTGCTAACACACACTTCATACCATCATCTATCAATCAGATCTATTGAAAAATGAAGACTGACGAATGTAGTTGAAATCATTGAACTATATTCAAATCGATCAAGGTTTATTAATCTACGATCTTAAAAAACAAGATTCAATTTAATTGATGGAATAAAAACGTAATTTGTAATGTTTCTCCAAAATGAACATTTTATAAATTGACAATATAAACTATTTGATTAGAAATGTTTTTTCTTCTATTTCCCATTATTTGAAAACTACATGCGTGAACTAGGGTGATCCGACTTCAAAATTAGTAATCTATATCCTCGGGGACATTGAATGAAAAATGAAACGTTGTTGTGTTGATCTTTCCAAGTATTATAGCTGACGTACTCATTGGACATCGTTATTAACTTTTTTCTTAGTTACTCAATCGCATTCTATGCAAGCGTTAATGTAGCTTGTTTAAACCAAACTGAGATTTCTTTTTAATAGAAAACAATTAAAAGAATAAATTTTACTTTACCCAATCTATATTCTTTGCCATGTCTTTGCCCTTCAAGTAAGATTATAACATTGAATGTCGTTTTGAACTACACTGGAAAATATCCAACATGACAATAATGAAAGTAAGATTCAATTTCAAGACAGTATTTTGACTATTTATTATTCGATAAAAACACTTCAAATCACATCATATATTCTATTTTATTTCTTTCACAATTAATTCTATAAAAGTGAGCGAATTTTCTAAAATGTTTAACCCATTGATAGATGGACTTTAAAGTAAGTTCTAGCTCACATATCGTAGAACAGATAAAAAAGCAACTGTCTTCAAAGGATGATGATCAAAAGAAATTCAGATTCGTAGATATGTATTACATTTCTGTAATTGATAGCAATCATGCCACTTGACTATTGTGCATCATTAAGAGATTCAAGAATCATAACGGTAACCGTAGTAACAGAGTGAATATTGAACTGAAAAGAAGAAGACAGATAGATCTTATGAAAGTTGTCGAAGAAGATTGATGTCGGTTTTCCGTTTCAATCTTTTAAAAAGTGATACACAATATATTTCTATATATATATATGAATTTGATGTCATTTTCATAGAAACTGTTTCTAGAACTCTGGAATTCGTTCAAATGATACAACTTGTAATCTATCAAAAAACGTAGAGCTTCAATGATAACATCACCGTTGATTTCAAATGTAACGATTCTTTATGGATATTGATTGATCTCGTACCCTTCATTTGGCAACAATAGGTTTGGAATTCTTTTTCTTAATGAATGAGAACTCTTTGAACTATCAATATGCTGTGTTGAATGCTTAATGTATAATCTGAATACAGTTCTAAAGTATTTTTATTGTAGAAGAAAATGATTTCTTGTACGAATTCAAATAATCTTGATAATAGTAGATTGAAAAATAAATCTCCTAAAATTGAGGTGCAAGAAGAATTTCTCTTTGTCATCATTTTTCTGAAAACATCCACTTTACGGGAAAATCAACATTACACATTAACTTGATCCAAATAAAATAAAACCAAATACTCTATCTATGGAGTATAACATATTGTTCTTGAATTGATCATCATTAAAAGCAATTCAATTGAAAATCAGTATTGAAAAATTCATATTAAAATGGTTGAGTGATTATGGACGAGTTAAAAATAACACGTTGGTTGTCAAAAACAGATTGAAAAGAGGAATGTCTTGAAGTTGAACTCTTCATCAGCATACTAGCTAGTATGAGCTAATATCTGACGAAAACGCAGTCATGCTGGCTCGCCAGTCTATTTTTTTGAAATATACATAAATAAAGTAATCTACTAGTTGAAATAAAACGACAGGCTGTCTGTGTCTTAGTTGAATATTGATATAATTACTTATTTTTTACAATTCATTGTAAACTGCTGATAATTCTCATGGTTGACTAACCTAACAATATTATTATTCTCGAATAGCATTATCACATATTCATACCGGGTTGCTTGATGAACTATTATTTGATTATATCAAGTACCATCCCCATGGTATGTTAGAGTAAAAGAGTTGCTTGGCTCATCTCTAATTAACAACGATCATGATTTCTTTAAGTATATTGTCAATGAAAGACTTTAGCAACAAAAGTTTTAGTTACAGTAAAACCTCTATTCATGAACACCTTCATACATTGAACGATCTTTTTCGATTCCAACGGTTTTTACGAGAGGGAGGCTTTGCTGTATGTCCTATTTGACTTTGTAAAATGTACACGATGACAATTCTTATACATAATAGATTATTCTTTCAGAAAAGTTCCATCCAAAAGTTTACATGTAATCGACTAAATCTGAATCAGATAATGACAGAGGTTTGATATGGTTTACGTTTGTATGTTAATATTTCATTGCTCTTTTAGATTCTGACTTTTGATCATAGTAATCCTTAATAATTCACGAATATATTTTATATGAAATTCAGATATAAATATATTCAGTTTTTAAAACCGTAACATGCCTGATGTTTGTTATGATCGCTCATGAAAGAACTGTTACCTGGCCGATCGATATTCATTTAAAATGTTATAGAGGAAGTTGTGTTTATATTAAAACAAGCATCTGCATATTTTTTTCTTTTCATATTTGTATTTCTACTTGAATTAATTGACTACGCTCTATCTATCATAGCAATTTAATTTTGACATCAACTATTCCATCAAAGATTACATTTTACTCATGTTTTGTTGATTGAATGACGTAGCGCTTGCTTTTCCTTTCATAGAGTAATAAGGTATTTATAAAATAATAATCGCTGCGTATTAAACATAATCCGAAATTAATGCAACATAGGTCATAATGTGTAGTATTTTTATTTTTGAAAGAAATGACTTGACCCGACCGTATGGTGATAATGGATAGGTGAAGCTATTCTCAAGGACACAAGCGTCTTTATTATATATTATCTTTCATAGAAGAATCATATATTGTTAAAATATGATGTTGAGATTATTCCATTATACTATTCCATAGATTCGATCGACGTAATATAGAGTCTACTTCAAAACTGACTGTGACGTCTTGCGTATTAGATAGCCGTTGAGTATTTCTATTGTAGAATCTATTTTCTAACAAAATTTTAGAAAGTTACACAGGTTTTTTTTGTCGTCGAATTTCAAGAACAACATTTTACGCTAATAAAATTTTGATCAAACTAATTAAATGAATATAAGTTCTTCTATTCATGACATGAACCTTAGAAAAGTGCATTCAATAATTATTAACAATCTTTCAAATTCTTAAAAGAATTATCAAATAAGATTTGTTTTTCCTCGTTTATTTTGTTTGATTTAAAAATCCTTCTTGTTTGCAGCTTCAGTAATCGATGCCTACATAGTTGTGACATTCGATTTTAAAATTATATGTAACAATTATCATTTCATGTTAATCTTCAATGTATTTAGCTGTAGGCATATTTTTGATGAATTATTGATCAGAAACAGAAAAAATAGAAGGAAAACAAAAAAGCGAGCAATTAAAGATTTGTCCTGACCTCTGTAAGTATTCATTACAGTCAATAATAAAAATTCTAGTAATACATTGAACACAATCGTTCGATTCAATATTACAAGAATCAATGACAAAATGCAATATTAGATAATCAATAGTCGTTCAAAAAACAAATTGACTAAATAATGAAATGCTAGGCTTCTCTGACGAACGTTGAATGGTTTTTGTTTCTAGCTAATAAATATTTGGCAATAAATTGTTTAACCATAACTATAGTCATTTTCTGCCGAGCTTTATTTCTTGTCCTACGACATGAATAGAATACATTTGTTTACGAATGTAAAAATCTATCAACAGGTGTTTTTCATAGATATACGTTAGTTGCCCCCTAGGGGGCAGGGTAAATTTCATCAACGGAAACAATTGTCTCTAATAAATCTTTAATACCCCACGCTTAAAATATATATTCTGTGATAATCATCGGGGGTATAAACATGAAAACATTGAAAAAGTGAAACGTAGTCGCGTGTTTGTAGGCGTTTGCGCACACTTCAGCAACAAAGAAACATGCTCAGTACAGGTACATTCTTTTTTATATTCAATTTAACATATAAACGTTCTGCACCTGCACACGAAGAAGCTTTCATTTAATTTTCAAGTTTAATTCAATTTGATGGATTTAAAGATAAGATGGTGTTTTCAGAATAAGAGAAAGAAGATCTTTGCTTGATCATATGTAGACGATATCACATAAAAATCTATACATTTTAAGATTTCAGCCTCTATTTGTATTCTATTTGTACACACATGAACAGGACAATAAATATTGAATGCTGGTGAAATATTAGTTCATAAATGAACAAGTTAGATTCTATGATTCAATTAGTTCATTCATCCTGCTTGAATCAGTGGGATGAATTTTCTTCATCGCAATCATTATTATAGATAAGATTATATTTCAAATAACAGAAAAAAACTGAGGTCAAAAGTAGATATTCTACTTTGACAGCTTTCAATTCATTTATTGTCGTTTTTTTCACGAGTGTTTCTTGATGCTGATACTTGAGTAAAGCTACATTTTTAGTGATAGGTTGCTGTTTTGATCATAAAACAACAGAATTTCTTTTATTTCCACCACGAAATGTGGAAAAATAAGGACTCTATGAATTACCTACTTGAATGGTAAAATCTAATAATAGTGTTGAAGTACTAAAGTATCCAATTTGATGAGAGAGAGAGAGAGAGAGATTTATATCGGTGAACAAATTCCATCTTTTAAATAAGCTACAAGTAGTTTGCTACTACGTAGTCGAGTACTGTCTGTGCTAGAAGGATGATTGCTTTCTTTCTCTATTTCCTAAATTATTTGCATATTTACAATAGATTGTTTTGGATCTGACGATAATATTTTATCATCGATATAGGTACACCTGAGAAATGACTCATGAAATCAATTAAAATAAAATCACTAGTAAAGAAATATGTTAGTCGAACGAATTTCCTTTAGGAAATCAAGGAGCAATGTGTCATACATTCAACGTACCTACCCGTTTGAAAATCAATAATAGATCGCGTCTTGTATTTAAAATGTCTGGCGATATTCAGTTTTCCAGTTAAAAGTATACATGAGTATCTTTTTTTTTAATTCTATTATATACTGTACGTTATAATAAGATTCATGGAGAAATCATTTTTTTCTTACGTGTTCGAAATAGAATTTTAAGGTAGTAGTGATATATCAAGAGATATTATAATTTACTTTTAATAATTACGGAAGCATTAGTTGCTATAAATACTCAGTGAAGAAATTTAGCAACATTGTTTACTTTTTTCTGTTTCCATTTTTCTATGCATTGACAATGAATTGATAACCTTTGTGTAATTTTCTATTTTTTCTTGTTCTTTTTCTATTTTCCGTATCTTCTCGGTGGTCATTCATCTCTCTTGTCTTCTCTTATACTGGGAGTACATTGCAAAGTGGAGCGAAGTTTCATATATATATATATATATATATGCTAAAAGACGTTTAGTCATATGCAATTTTTTCCAACATCATTTGTTATGATGAAGGCAATATGAAGAACGTAGTTTTCTTTTTTCTGTAAAAAATATTACGATAGGCTTTCATTGCTTGTTTAGAAAAAAGCCAACTATGTTATTTAGAATGTACTCCGAATAATATAAATATTAAAAATTCTTCATATTTATTCATCTTTCGTTTTATAGAACTCAATTATTGATATTATATTGATATATATATATATACATACAAATAAAATTTTCTTTATCATTTGAATATCCAGTGGTGAACAATTCTAATGTTTCTTCGAATATTCTTTCTGTTATTAATTCCAAGTTGTTTAGTGGTCAATTGTTTGACTCCTGTTCAACCCATGTATCGGAAGGCTGTATTGGCCCTTAAACTGTATCGGTCACATCCATCGTATAATCCACTAGTATATTCTTTACTCAATATTCTTCTCCATAATAAACAAGCAAAGGCATTTGTTTCTGATCAATCGATTGAAATGGCTTTAGAACAAATCAAGGAATTCGATCAAAAACTGTCAACAAATTATGAGCAATTATTGCGTCAATTAATCTATGGAACATTATGCAAAAACAATGAAAGCAATTGTTCACGATCAAATCGACCAAAATTAAATCCTCTAGCACCAGATCTTGCACAACGGATCGTTTTAACACTTGACGAATATTTAGGTGATGAAGATCCAGATAATTATCAGACAATAACTGTATATAATGGGAAAAAAGATTCAATATTAAAGAAATAAGTCAGGCTTTTGTTTCATCCAGATGTTGATTTCAAAAGTGCAGCTTTTTCATAGCTTGTTTTGAAACATGTCTGGATATTCATGAGCATTGATTGTACTAAATAAATTAACTAAATAAAAAATTGTCGATTTTATTGTATTATTCAAACAAGATGACTTAGAATCGAAAGAAAAAATTTACTATATTAAGAAATTGAAGAATTTGATGTCACTAGATGATTTTTTGTCGATAATGCGTAGTTCCATCAACTCTCACAGGAATCCAACAAGATGGCAAGAGTAATTTGTCAGCTGTCACGTTTAAAAAGTAGGGGGAAACTTTGAATGCATCGATTAACTATTACAATATGCTATTTGATCCTTTGTTGTTAATTAAAATTCATAATGATGGAACAAATATTCCAATCAATGCCAAGAAATTATATTCAAGGTCATGAAAGGTCAAATATGAGCGCATTTATTATGAAGGGTTGACAAACTTTTACCTTTTCCTTTGCACTTATGTATAAAGGTCTACAGAGAACGATTAAAATATAATGAAACATCTCGTAATTATAATCCATTGTCGTAGCTTTAGATTTTTCTTTCAAAAACAAATGCAACTAAAACATTGAATGCGAATCTTTCTACTGACCATAACAATTTTTTACAGCTGTAATTTTTTATTTTGTCTTTATTCATGATATTGCATAGTTAGTAACAACAAAGCGACCGAATACAATATATAAATAGATTATCATCATGATAATTTTTCGAGTTCCAATTGGGAAAATAATGGAAAAAATAAGATGGAACACGAACTGAAATTAATTAATAAGAAAAATAATTTACAATTACAACAATGAGAAATGTCATGAATTCGATAACTGTTTTCTAGTATCAAAATCATTGTATATAATTGCTCTATTTTTCTACTCGGAAAACGAATAACGGCCAATGTGACACAACAGTCGCTGAAATGAATTCTAATCAATGGCGATCGAAGAGAGATTGAGTACTCTAACCTTGGCATACTTGATTGTGGTGTTAAAAAGCAAAACACGCTTTTGCAAGAAAAAATATATATTTAATGGATAAAACTTTAGCCTCGTTTAAAAATCAGTATGGAAAATATTTAATAGATGATTTGTTTTTATTGTGCCTGTTTAGATTACCTTTTGCCAAATTTGATTGCATCTGATCTATGAAAATCCAACGAAATTCGATCATGAGCAATGGAATGATATCAATATTTCAAACGCTGAGCTTCGATAACATATCGATGTCAAAATATCTCAAAAATTTGACACAGTTTACGACAACAGTGTCCATTAAGAATTTCACGTTCTATTGTTTTTCTTTCGTTTCTTCCTTGATGTTCCAGAAGAAATATGATTGATAACTGCATTTTCAGAATAAGTTGTATCACCTACTGAGAAAAAATTCATTTGTAGTTTCGTTTCAATAAATGGAAAGAATATTGTTTTCGTATATGTTGGGCAATGTTGTTTGAACTTGTACAGTCAACTTCTTTTCTCACTAATTGAAATTCAATCGAAAATCTGGCCCATTATTTTACATTTCATAAACGAACCGATCTCTATTTGAATATTTTTTTCACTGTTCAATTTTTCATGTGACTTTAATATTTCTCAATTTCATGTATTATAGTGAATTCATAAATTTTCTATTTTAATTCGTACCACTGAAAAGCTTTTTAAAAAAGCTGTGGGTAGTTTTACAATGAATAGAATAATTTGAACGACAATGACAATTACATACAATGAAGATCGTCTCATCATTAAATAAAAGCATTCTGACAAAGCATTACTAGTCGTAGGCATACAATGTGCATCAAAATATTCAATGGAGTATATAGTTATACGAGTTTATTCGACTGAAGTACTATTGATTTCAGTAAGCAAAATCATATTCATAGCAATAAGTAGTATAGTGAAGACATGTTTTTTTATTTTTGAAGTTTTATTCTTTCCATATTTCAATAGATTGAACATTTTATTGAGTATACTGAAAATTTGATTTTGAATCGGAAGTATTCTATTTCCCGAGTACAAGAAATGTTTTCCAAAATTTTTATTTCATCTGGACTCTGACAAAAAGGACACTTGGAATAAGAACATGAGTCATAATAAACATAAATATCATATGTAATATACACTGCAACTTAAAAGAAACATGAGTGTTTTTGCAAACATTATTGATGGAAACGAGATTGAGATGTGCATTTCCATCCTATACAAAAGAAAAGAAAAGTGCATTGAATGTTCAAGATGAAATTTTATTTTACAGTTTTTTTTCAGAGCTATAAGACGATTTTTTCATAATAAAACGGAAGCATTTTTTGGTTCAGCAGGTGACTTTTTCATTGAATATCTACTGAAAATTCATATATTCAAATATCGACAATGCACGAATGGCTAATAATTGTATAACCCAACTTGTGTTGATAATTGAATTTGAGTTAACAAATATGATTCACTACTAGATATACAAGTTCCAAAATTTCCCCGTAGCATCATGTCTTCAGTTTTAGAAAAATATCAAACAATCTCAAAAAGATGTTCAAAAGAATCTCGTATTGAAATGTTGATGCAGTTTTGTTTCCGCTTTTAAAAGATGAAAATTCGACATTTCTATCGTAGTAATTAAGAAAAATTATTCAATAAACGTCAATCGTTCTTTTGATTTGAAATTGATATTGGCATACGACTCATTGTGTTGTTTGCTATCTTGTCAAATACTACAAGACATTATCTCATATATTTTATTGCAATGGTTGGCATTGTTTTAAAAGGTAGAGTTTTTAGGTTAATGCTCATGGACACCTATCATACTTACGAGTAAAAAACTAAATAATTTATCAATTTGAATATTTTTAAATAGTCGATCACTAATTTGGAAACAACTACAATACCATGTCATTAATACAAGAGAATAAATTATGCTTTAGTACTAAAATCTACGGTATTCGTTCTAAAGTCTAATTTTTCTCCGATGTAATTATTTGCACTATAATTGACTTCGAATCAGATCTACTTAACGAAAGTCATTCTTTATCAAAATGATTGAATTATTAGAAACTACTGTGGCCGTAAAAGGACTGATTTGTTCATCAGATCGAGTACAGTGGCCAACAAATATGCTGCCGAAGTTTTGAAACAATGCCAAATGCAATCTTGAAAAGTATTATCTAATGTTAGCATTGATATTTCGTTCTTTGAACATTGAATCCATTAGTTCAACAATTAAAGAATTTTCTACTTTTCCATAAGTTTTCATCGAGTGGTTTCATCATTATATGCACCTTTAAATAGATTTAATTGTTGTATTTTATGCCTCAGAACTTCTAAAATAATGGCCTCCGAAACATTGGTATGATAGAATACAAGTGGTTGGCAATAACTTTTTATGTTGAATTACTAATAGTTCGAAAAGGATCGACGCTAATTGATCTCCGAAATAGTACGAATATTGGGTTAATACAATTGATAAATTAACGTTTATCTTGATCGATTTTAACTGTTTATAACATTCATCTAATGTTTTTATTTATTATTGCAAAGAAACCAGTTTTCTTTACTAGAGATGGTGAAAGAATCCTATACTTCTGAATGGTTGACTATATTAGGCAAAGGTAGTCAAAAACATATAGTTAAAAGCAAGTAATATTTCATGAATTGTGATGAAGGATTTCGTTTCGACATACGAAAATATATGCTATAAGCTCATGTGTAGAGTATAACTCAAGGATGTCATAGCACAAGACAAGAGAATCAATTCAATACAGAAAATCCCTAAGATGGCTAAATAAAATTAGATTGAGATAAGGCCATGGTTTTAAACAAAATAAAAATAGTTATCGTAAAATAAGTAGAATATCAATTAAGGAAATGTTTCAGTGTATTAGTTTCCTAAAAACCACGACCTGGTACATACTCACTTCACAAAATGAATACGTCTCGGCAGATAACAGAAATGAACCTCTAGTTAAGTTTCTTCGTGTTCTTTACATACAACAAATAAGATTCTTTTATAAAGTAAACAGTATTTTTTCATATATCTAAACCGTCAACATGGAAACTATTATCGTTAACTGAACAGTTCTCTCTCATATAAATATGAATTGATCAAATGTAGAAGCTATCATGTGTTAATAGTTGAAAGCAAATGTTCAATAACTAACAAGCAACATTTATGAATTAATATGAAGATGTTTCTCAATACGAAACATTGAAATAAAAGTTTACATGAGAAAAGCCAATAGGATTCGACCATTGTGAGAAAAGATTGATAGCGAAAATAAATAGTCATTGATCAGTTGTACAAAATTTTTAGATTTCGAATGATTAGAACAGTCTATTTTCACACATAAATTCATACTTCCCTTTCAAGGAATAATTATTCTCCGAAAATTCAGAAAACTAAGCAAATTTTGATGGAAATACAATAACTAGAATTCAAAATTAGAAAAAAAAACAATGAATTAAATAAAGAACAGCCTGTCAGATCATTACTTGTGTTTGAGCATGGTTATGCTAAATGAAGAAACTATACTAATAACTACTTTTGTTACAGAAGATGCGAGAAAACGCTGAGAAAGGAAACTGTTACAGCTGACAAACGAGCAACAAATTTATCCTCGCTTTATTTGGAGGAAGAAAGTAAATCTTTAGTGTCTGCTGTACATCAAGAACGCTGCGACAACATGTTGGATATTTCCAAACATAGAATATGTCATTTAAGCTCTTCATCAGGAGTTATTTATGATCTGGCCTCGGATTAAGATCTGTTGAGCAAATAGGAATTCACATAGGATCCCTCTTTCTTGAAATATAGGTAAAGTGACAAATATATAGGATTATTTTGAATCAGTTACTTCTAATCAGAAATACAATGTTCCTAGCTTTTCAGTTTGAGATTTTTCCTGAATCAGATTATAATGCAAACAAAACTTTTGTTGAAAGACGTTTATCTCATGTCTTTCTCTCACTAAAAAGATTTGCTTAAAATACCATCAACCGTTCCATTAAAATATTTGCTGACGCATGAGGATAAATGACGAAAACTAAAAATATACTTATAGTACTTCTTATAATGCATTGGATTGTTATTCCGTGCAATTAAATAATCAATCAATGATTTATATATAGCATTGACGCACTATTCGAGAGGTATCAAATTCATAATTAAAGTACCATTTAGTCTTATAAATTTATTATAGAATTGAATCCACTTTGCAAGGATCAATTATTCAATTAATGAGAAAAAATGAGCTATTTTGTTTATAGCTTTTTGACTTCGAAACTTGATCAAAACCTCATAAATTTAGTATCAAAATGTTTGCGCCAACATGCTCTTTCTATTCGTATAAAATAAAATAGAGTTTATGATGAAAACGGCCAATGGACCGATTTTACGTCTTATGCACCCCTATCCGTTTTTTGCTATTTCAATTCTAGAATTAAAGACGATATTTTTTATTTATTGTTTTTTCATATCATCTAAAAAAGTTTAGATTAGAACAACAATTTAAGAAACTAATTTTTTTTGCTAATGTGGAAACTAATATATGCGACGTTTAAGCCTATTCCTATATGTTTCATTAATGTATGCATACATATCCGTATACGTACGTGTAAGAGACAGCAATAAAAAAATTTAAAAGGGATGCAAACATTTATGCTTAACATTGTCTTTTTATGGATATTTGCTACTTAAAATAGTCAGTTACTTTTCGTTTATTCTGTTTGGTACGAGAAAGAGAATTGAAGATTGTATTTAATATAGGTGGTAATGTAAAGCACGTTTGAAGAAAGTAGAAAGATCACTAAGCATAATAAATCAAATTTTTTTGAAAAATACAGATTAGGAACGATATTTGGGCTTTACAAGAACTTGTCTAGTTTTTTTCATATTTAATAGGTAAATAGGAAAATCAACGGAAAATAGGACAAATTGCAGGATTTGTCAAAAATATAGGTATTTTATGAATTATAGGTCGAATGCGACTCCAGTAATTTATGATAAGAATAGTTAGAATTCGTATTTTTTGAATACAATCAAGCATGTTCAAGTGAATGTTGTCTAGAGCTTGCCACAGTATTTTTAAATATATCTATAAATATATACACACGCCATCTTCTGGGATGTATAGATTCTAATCAAACATCAGAGAAAATGTTTCATGTTGTGTCACACAGTAGCACAATAAAAATTTTTCACTGTGCATAAGATTCGTCGAAGAATATCGTTATAGGAAAAAGAACAGCAGCACGAGCAAATCGTTCAAGAATGTGCAATGCACCTATTTGGGTCGAATAAACCCGATTGTATACGAAGACATACGAACAAATCAATGTCCTAGTATTACGATCGTATATCTCCAGGTCGCATACGTTCGAATACTGGCACATGCAAAAATAAATATGGACTTTTACGATTCTCACCCACGATGTTCGTACACGGTCTAGTTTTTGCTATGCATTTCTTCAAGAAACATTAATAGCATCATATATTGTTACGAAGATATATGGACTGCGTAAAGACCATCGGGTAAATGAAGAAACCCTGATTTTATTATTGATTTAATTTGTTCAGAATCAGAATTCATTTCGATATCATATATTTTTACATTACATTTATGGGCATAGCTCAGTATAAGACACATTAAAGATGTATCACTCACCTTGAAATCGAATGTTAGGCTTTATCTGATTTATTTGGATTTTCATTATTGATTTATATGTCAATAGTTTTCAATGATATTTTACAGTCGGAGCAAAGCATGAGACGATATTGCATGTCATCAAGTGTTATGTCCCCAGAAGGTGCACACAATCGAATACGAATGAATGTAAGCTGTCGAATTATTTTTGAAAATTTGACTCGACGAATCTCAAGTACTACGTATGATCCATTTGAAGAAAAAGACGATGAGTTTTTTCTGATAGCTCTTGATAGCAATAAGATAAGAGATCTGTTGTGTTCACTGACGCACAATGAGAATGAATGGATATTGCAATGGAATATTCTGAATTTTTCTCGAACGTTTCCTTCAAGATTTTCGACTGAGCATTTTCAAAATCAGAATTCAATTTTGAATCATTGAATCGAATTTTTCCACTATCGGATTATAGTGGTAATCACAGTGTAAGACCTGCACATTAGAACAGTGGTAGACATTGACCTGTAACTTAAAGTGACAAACGAATTGCAAGAAAATATGTAATTACATCCGAGATTGTAATGAATAGAAAAATCTTGATCCGGGTTGAATCTAATCGTTCAACTGTTTGATTCGTTTTCAGTCACTGATTTAGATCATTTTAATGAAAATTGTTCACAGAAACACGATGTTGAAATTTTTTTTTAATTTCCCATTACATTAATGGCAATTAGTATTCTCATTCGTAAAATTGATTAATTTCATATGAAATTCATCTAATATAAACCATTAAAATTGCATGAAATTCGTCTGATCCAAATGTGTAAGTTGGCATAAAAGGGATCTTATGAAATTTCATTCAAAAACTGAAAAAATTGTCATGATAACCATGAGGACATGTTTTCTTTCAGCTATTTTAGTTAATTATCATAAAGACTTGTTTTACCACTAACTCCGTTCAGGAGTTCATCGCAAATTCATTAGAGTTAGGAATAAATGAACTTTGTGGGTTTGTCAAGAAATTGTACTAGGTCCATAATTACCTTACAGTAGCATGTTAAACTGTAGTATCATAGAACATATTAAATATTTAGATAAAGAGTACAATGAAATAAAGGATAGAGTGTTTCGTCACTGCCAACATGTTTATTTTATTATGATATGTTATCGGAAACTGGAGAAGTAGCATTACCGCTATGATCAGTGCGTACAATGTTGACTATACTACTCCATCACTCCAGTCATCAATGTTTTACATGCAGAGCACAAGTTTATATAGGAGAGAAAATTAGAGAGAAGAGATGAAAGGTTGAATTAATGTCAGCCTGAGATAGGCAATTTATATACTATCGGTCATGAGATCACAGCATCTATTCGCATAGGGACCGATTGTTCTAACATCAATTGACCGCTAGAAAATGCGCATCATTCGTGACCTTATTACCGATACGGGTGAAGTTAAAACCATACCCTTGTAGACGTGTGGTGCGATTGCGAAAGTCCTTTTTATCAAAAATTGCTAAAGTTCATGAGTACTGATCCGATTCACATTTACACTACTGGAAAACGTGAGAATTCGTCGAATTTTATGAATTCCTGCCATGGGTACCAATTTAGTGTAGTGCTGGTGGTGGTTTTCGGGAAATGCTTGGAAAGCCATCATGACAGCAGTGCGGTCGTGGCCAAGTTACTTTTCTCCCAGGCCCTCAGCATGGCAGCGATAGATTTTCAGTCGTGATAAACATCTCTGCTTATATATTTAATGAAAAAGAGGACACAATATGATTTGTTTCGTTGCAGATTCCATTTTCCACCAAAGCTGTTAATGTACGAATGCCTTTATTCATATAAGTTAAAATTTAATATGTTCATCAATTTTTTCCAGAAAACATACTGGTGCCCCAACCAAAGGGGTTGTATGCAACCCAATAATCAAAAAAGATACGGTTTTTCATGTATGGAATCGAAATTTTATTTGCGTTTTGTAAGCAACAATAATGTTATACCACATCAAAAATTTTGAAAATTGGGACTTCTTTTCGGAGAAAAATCGCTATAACACCCCTATCCCTCCCACCATGTTGGTCGTCTCGAGGCATCCCTACAAAAAAATACTCGTGGCATGCACATCATACGTTTAGTATCGGAGGAATTCGATGCATTCAGTTTGATCAATATGTTAAAATTGCGATGCAAAAATGATGTATACTTTACAAAGATAATATATTGAATGTAGTTTTTTTGAAAACACCATACAATCATGATATGAAATCGATTTTGGATTTATCTCAATGACCAGTGAGCATATAGGCTTATGAAAATACTGTAACGGTTTTCATTATCTGTGGTTTATTCCTCCAAACATTCACGAAAGAGCAATAGCATAAAGATGCGTGAGGAGGAAGGGAGAGAAATGATGAGCCAAGAAATGACTAGTGAACAACATACGAACAAAAGTATTTATTTGTGCGCACAAAAGAGAGAGAAAGAGAGCAACGAAAAGAAGAGAATAATGATAAAGAGATTGGCTACTCACAGTGATGCATGTATGACGGATAAATCCGTCACAGATGCATCTTTTCTTTTCTTTTCCAATTCATTCTAATTAAAGGCATGCAACGAACCCACTCCCGACTTACTAGTTCTGGATTCGGGTTCGGATCCATTTCTTGTGTGGATTTGGTCTAAGCTTCTCACATTGCAAGATGGAGTAATGAGCAAAATACTTGCAGGAGTAAGCAGTCGTGTCCGAATTTTTCAAAATTCGAACCAAATAAATGTAAAAAAGATTTCTGATTAGTTCACGTTAAGGGGGGTGGGGTGTACCTCCCTATGGTATATATATTTTTCAACCAGATTGGAGAGAAAGTGAAACTGTATATATCCTGAGATTTTTTTCGGCAAATAGATCCACTTTGATGGAGTAACAGTTTTCACAAAGTATGGGCTTCTAGAGGTCGTCTACTAGCATTGAATTTGGAAAATGTTTTTTCAGCAAAGTTTTATAGTTAATGATTTGGCATTTCGTTGGGTACGCTGAGATGTATATACCCTGAAATATTCCCCGATGATTATATGATAGATCCTAGAGAACACGTGAATTTTCCATTAAAGTGAATTTTCACTGAAAAATAGTCGGTTTTTTGAAATATTGCCTGTGATTTCTGGATTGTGACCGTTGTAATTTGTAAAATGTTATTATA
>OENT01002027.1:9364-29804 GCA_900239685.1 Rotaria macrura | reverse complement strand
CGGCAATGCTTACTTTTCGGAGCATCACGGAGCGGCAGCGGGTAAAATCAGATTTTTCTGAACTCATTGCGGCGCGGCAGCGGCACAGTACCAGCCGCGATGGACATCTCTGGTAGTAAGTGAGTATGATATATTTCAACGTACATAATTATTTTAAAATTCAAAAATAACTTAATGAAACGAAAGAAATGTTTGCAGGACGACCAAGTTATAAGTATCAATGAGATTTCCAAGAGTGTATCATGGTTTAAAAAGACTGTCGCCTATATACGTTGTAGGGTCATGGGAGTATAGTATACTCACATTCTAAAACGGAAAATAAAAATGACAAGCACAAACTATTTTGATGTGCGTATCGATGAAAAACAAAATAGACCGTCATATAGTGGGACACATCAGATGATTAACTAAAATTGATAATTCTGATGTTTTCAAATACTTTTGACTAATGAATTCAAATGAAAATGATGGATGTATCAGAGACCGAAAACGAATCGAAGCAAGAGTGTCTATTCGATTCCACCTCTGAATCGCAGCACTAAGCGTCATTTTCAAATATTTTTCATGTAGCATTTCGTTTCGTCGCAATATCTTGTAGAAAAACTACCATCGAATGGCAGTTCATCGCCGCTAGATAAATTGTCAAGCCAATAAGTTCGAAGTATGACCTGCCGATAGTGAACAACATTCTCTTCATTAGCTAAAATAAAAAGTAACACTGATTGATACTTCTGTTTTCACTGTCGCTCGTCTGTAATTCATCGCAATTCTTTTCTACATAGTTACTTGTATTGTTCATCTATCTATCTATGTATGCATGCATGCGTAGTTTGGCATTGATAGAATCAGTGAGTCAAAGTTGACATGGTAATGCATTTGAAATACCATATGTATACTAAAACGTTTCGATCGATTCTATGGAACGCAAATTCAAGAGAAGAACTCCGACAGTGGCTGGTATTTTCGAAAATCTGAAAGAAAAACGATAGCATCCTACAAAATCCAAAGCAAACTGCCAAAAACCTAAATAATCAATGGTAGTTGCAAATCGTGTCAAAAAGTAACTCATAGATGAACAATGCGTGGTATTGGCAATGTTAATTTTGCAATAACCGAAAGATTTTAGTATTCTCAGAAAATGCGAACGCGTACGAATTCGGAGTCCAGTTTGAAACATAGACAAAACAATTCTTCCCCTTGATTAGACTGCTTAGATACAGCTGTGCATTTTTTCTTGTCAAATCTGTTTCTATACGATGACTATTCTATGGCGAAATATACTCAGAAGCAAAAGAAAAGAATGCAGTTTATGGACATTAATGAAGCTTATCATGGTTGCACACATACTGGTATGAGCCGAACCGAGATTTTTCTATTTGTTTCAGTCTCTAGTGTACACTAGCACCCACAACTTCAATGAAATAACTTTGGAAAATTTTACTCATTAATTAAACGAATATGTCGTAGATTTTCATCGAATCAAATTGATAAGAAAATAAACTTGATATTTATCATTTATTAAACCATATCTCAAGAATTAGTAGAATAAATAAAGTCAATTTTGACATTTTCTTTTACAAGAAATCGTTGAAAATCAGCAGGATACTTTCTACTTAAGTTTGTATGCACAGTAGTCTCTAATTACATCGACACAAAGTGTTCCTGGGTTCGTAAAGCACTCAACTTAGTTTTGGTTTTTACTCAAATCGAAAAATGGAAGGTCAAACGTAATGATAATTATTGAATGCAAACAATTTCTTTTACAAAGACTCAATGAATACTTACTAACACAAGTTGTGCACTAATCAAAGTACAATAATAAATAGTTTTTAATGTCTACCTTGAAAACTTTTTAAATTGTACTAATTATATCTGTAAATGCTTTTATATGACTATGCAATACTATTTGTATCTGCTGAAAATCAACTGACAAGGAAAAAAAGAAAAAAGAAATCTTCATTTACATTTCTATTGTGTCATTCGATCAATCAAGACACTTCAATTCAAGATACGTGTCCTGTCAAACTTCGAACGGTTTGTTTTTCTTTTTCACTTATAATAAAGAAAAAGAAAAAGAGAAAAGAAAATGTTATTCTTCTTTCTCGATTTCTTTTCAAATGAAAATGTGAACGTTTATTTTATTCGTCTATCATATATATGTTTTTACATTTTATAAACACAAACAAAATCATGCCAGAACCTACGACATTAATCGAACAAACAAATATTTTAAACATACTAAATCATCGAAGTATATATCCAAATAAAAATGATAAGTTAACAAGTCTTTCATTTAATGTTTACTCATCTCGGCATATGTCGTCAAATGAAAAACAAATTCGAACTTATCGTTCCGATGAACAAGTATTACCATCGATTGACAATCCAAATCAACGACACAAAAAACGTCCATCCTATCGTACATCACTTTATCATAAGAATAAATCAAATCCTAATCCAAAAGATTATTCATTATTGAAGGCACGTGGTACAAAATCAGAATTATTTAATGTATTAAAATCTGAAGAAATCATAACGAATATCGAACCGCAACATGCTCCACCACCAAGTCCATCGGATTTTCAAATCGAGAAATTATTTGATGAATATCATCGAAAAAAAGATTGGACACCAAGTAAAGATTGTGAAATACCATATCGTTTACCAGCATTTCAATCATCATCATCATCTCCAAGAGTACACTCGGAATTAAATCATCCAACTAGACATATCAAAGCCAATTTCACATATAGTAGCTATGCAACATTCTATTAAAAGTTTTAACTCGTTCGTTTTTTGTTTCTTCTTCTTTCGTTCTTTTATTTGTAAAATATCAATTATTAGTAGTGGCTATATGATTCACATAGTCCCGATACTATCGAGAAATCATGTCATTGATTGTTAACGCGAGTCATATATATTTTTCTTTAGTTTTATTCTTAAATCACAAATAATTTGTGATAATAATGAACGTATCGTATAGTTTAACATTGACAAGCGAAGTTATTTAAATAATTTCTTTCGGCGGAAGTCATTCGAGTATAGTAGCTTTTAATGGATATCATTTGTAGTACTTCCAAGAAGAAACAATGAATACTGATTGCCATTGATCGGAGAAAATGCTTTAACTTTCTGAAGACAGAATTCTCCCTCGTTTTTTTTTTCGAAACCAAATAAATATATTATCGAATCTGTTTAAGTGAATTAGTTTTCATTTCTTTATCAAGAACATTGACCTCTCTCCATAGGGTTCGTATCCAATGATCGAGTGTCGTTAGTTACTATTATGAATATAAGTAGAAATCATATTGACCGATACACGAGAAGTATGAAAAAGCATGATAATTGATAATTATACTTCGTTACTCATACAATCACAATTAATTTCATTTTCCATGAAACCCCGACATTTGAGAGTACTACAGGGCTTTTACAAATGGAAATTCTTCTCTACAATTGCAAGTGTCTATTATTTATATATCTCTAGGCTTAAATAAATAAACATATTTGTAAAAGAAATTCTTGCAAGTCGTATCGTGTGCGTAAAAGAATTCAATTTCATAAGAGCATTGACTTCATCATAGACGAACAGTCAAGTCAATTTTTTTTTCACTTCTTCAGAAGATATGTTGATGTTTGTTACAAAGTCTATGAAGATGAATGCCATGCATTAAGAAATTGAAAAATCCTTCGTTTACCATATTGTTTGAAGTTGATCATGTCTAGACAACTGTTCATGTGTGTCGATGTTTTTTTGTCTATTTTATCTATTCATCCATTTTAATAAAATGATATATAATTCATAAATTCAAGTCGATTTTTATTATTTCATAACTGTCGCTGACTTTAATTCGCATTCAAATACACATACAGGGGTTCGAATTAGAAAAAAAAACACAATCAAAAATAAATTTAATGTCTTTTTCTTGTCAGAAAAAAAAACACGCCCAAATCGACTATGTACGATTTACAATTTATCATAACGACAACTATGATCCGCCCATTCGTATATTTACAAAATAAATTTTTTCTATACATACTATGTGAATTTCATATTCTATTTAAATTATGGGTCGACAAACACACATTAAGTATTTCTTGTGACACGTGAAATTTTCGTAGAACATGTATGCGAGCAATGTTCAGCAATCTTTCTATGAATCATTTCTTCTTTATGTGTATAGACAACATCGAAAAGAAATACTGGCCATTATCATCATCATCTGCTATATATATAATTTTCGATCGAACAACCAATATATTTATACATACATGATCCTCTCTATAGACACGACGAAAACGAAAGAGAAAATGATACCGTTCACTGCCCTTTGTTAAAAACAATGTATAGACAGTATGTTAATTTCATGGTTAGGTCGCCCGATATGCACGGCTATGTGCATAAATAGACGAAGTAAGAGTGTCTTTCATCATTAGAGAAGAAAAAAAGAAGATAGACGATTTATCGAAAGTTTTAATATCACCGTTCGTTTACATTTTAAAACATACCAATCGTGTGAGAGGTAGGTCAAATATCGATTTTATTCGATTTGTAGTTTCGTTTTTTTTTCTTTCATAGTTAATAAACCTAATGAAAATTGGATTGTATCTGGCTTTGTTGATGCTATTTTTGGCATCAACAAATTTATTTGGTACAGAAGGAAGCCGAGTAGTAGATGATAGAAGAAGTCGTAAAGGTCAAATACGAGTCATTGGAAACGACTATGAAGATACTAGTTCAAATGAAGATGATACAATAAATGAAGATGAATCCGAAGACATCGATGATTCAGCGGCCGACGGTGATCAACTAACGTACAAAATTAATTTCATTCTTGATCCTACAAGTGATGAAGATAGTGAAGTTAAACCTGTTAAAAAGATATCGAATGCTGGAAAACAAACAAACGATAAAACCCAGACCATCAAAAATACGACGACGTCTAAATCTGATCTTAAAGTAGTTCGATCGAAAGATTTTCTTTTCTCATTAAACATATATTGTTTCCTTTAGATGATTCATCTATCGAATAATAATGTTCATGTTAGCGGTAATATTGTTCTTACCCAACATCATGCATCCATTATTGATTCTGTTGAATATTTTCTTGATGATATAAAAAATCACACTGAAAACAATCGATCATCAATAACACGAACTCGTGTACCATTTACGGAAAGTTTCATTTCAAATCAAAGTGTTATTATACTTTATGTTTCAACAACGAAAAAATTGGATCGTAAATTAGCATTTTCAAAGTTTCTAGTTAAAGTTAAACGAAATTATTTTCCACTTACATATCATATACATGTTAAATTTCCTAATCAGACACAAGATAATATAACATTATATTTTTTTGCTTACATAAACAAGGGTGAAAAACATTCAGATACATTTATACCGGCTGGCACAAGTCAAATTAATTTACAAGGAACGAATCGAGTTTCACAACGGCTTGATATTAATGTTAAAGCCAATGGTGTCGAAATCAATGGTTTATTTCATGGTCGTTTCGGGCAACGTTTTATTCGTACGGGAACATCGTTTCAAGTTTTTATTGTTTCTCAACAAAATTTAGAAGCTGGTCACAATCAAAAATTTGATTCAATTGCTCAATTAACAATACGAAATGTACCGTCGATGTATCCAGTACCATTTTCAATGTTACTACTTCAACATATTTTAAAACCCGATACAAAATATTATGCTATTGGTTATATCATTGAAAATGGTATTCATCGATTAATTAATCAAGAACCTATCTTAGTTGCAAACGAAAATAGAACTGTACTTAAATCTCCAATTATATTTAATATTATTCCATGGACATTAACAATACGTGGCACAGTTATACGTTCAAAGCCTGGTTCATTTTCTCTTCAACCAAATTCATCACTTACATTTGTTCTACATGAAATCGATTCTGCTGCACATGATATCAAATTTAAATTAGATGACATCAAAATATTACCACAAAAATTTCAACTTGATTTAAGTCAAGCTAATGGATTTGATCCATCGAAAAATTATGCTTTAAGAGCAGTGATTATGGATGGAAAAAATAGAACGTATATGTCAAGTTCATTGCCTATTGCTCTACATGAGGATTTCACAAATATTATTGTACCTGTCGATGATCTTTTATATTTTGTAGACGTTCGTCTTAAATCATTAAAGGAAGAACAATTACATTATATGCCAGGTAGTACAGCTCGAGTATTTGT
Source organism: Rotaria macrura (assembly GCA_900239685.1). Classification (NCBI taxonomy): domain Eukaryota; kingdom Metazoa; phylum Rotifera; class Eurotatoria; order Philodinida; family Philodinidae; genus Rotaria; species Rotaria macrura. Next base: position 23,579 of record OENT01002027.1, on the reverse strand, counting down.
TACCGAAACTCCGGATGTTTTAGTACAACCAATTGCTTCTATTCGTATTGATTCAATACCGGAATTTTTCCGTGAATTTTCTTTTCAATTACCAGTCGCAGCTATTCGACATGATCGTACGTATTATATTGTTGTGGTTATTGATACGAATGGAATTATAACACATGTATCAAAATCTTTATTAATGTCAAATAGACAACCACCACCACTTAGTATTCAATTACCATTACGATCATTGAATATGATCAATGGTGTAATAGTTGATGTTGAAAATCGTCCAGCACAATGGTCATCATTATCATATGCAAATCTTATTTTGATCGATGATACAGCTAATAATATTAATGATGCTATTGTACAAGTATGGAATATTCATTTAGAAAAAGATTTTCCTATTCGTTTCGAAGTTGAACTTGATTTCAATCGTCTTCGTCCGAATCATATCTATCGGCTACAAGCTGTTATTAAAAATGGACGTAATTTAGTAGAATATGAACCAGCTAGTAGTATACTTGCATTAAATCCGTATGGTGGTATTATAAGTGATGTTCGTATTCCAGTACGTAATGTTAAAAAATTTCAATTGATCAAAGGTGTTATTTATATGCATGATGTGATTGGACCATTGCCGGAGAAGAGTGAAATTATTTTACAACTTAGTACAACACCATCATTAACCAATCCAAATATTATTAATGCAACTCGTGTTACAGTTGATGGACATTATTTACCTGTTAATTTTACTTTGAATTTACCACTGAACATGATTGATGCAAATTCAATTTACTATATTCTAGCTCGATATATTGTTCGTGGTAGTACTGTTCTTCCACCAAATCAAGCATTTCCATTTTCACTACGTACCGAAAAACCTATTGTATTAACATTAGCTAAAACTCCAAAGATGACCATAGGTGGTCGAGTTATGTCAACTGATAGTTCACTTGTATTACCGCCTGGTTCATCATTACATTTATACATAACAAATAATTCCAGTCATGCATTATCTAAAACTTATAGTGAAGTAAATCTTCGAGCATCATCATATAATAATTATGATTTTCGAATGAATATCGATTTAGATATTCTAGAAAATCATATACCAATTTATCTTCATGCTGATATTATTTATAACAATAATATCATAATAAGTATGCCAAAGCCAGCATTACTTCCAATAACATCAAATGGTGATTGGAATATTAATTTAGTTGTTGATTTACCAACACTTCTGATTGGACAAATTATATCCATGAATAATGATGATGACAAGATCCATGGTGGATATATTTTACACATCGAAATTCTTGAACGTAATACAACAAATATTGTACATAAATCACAATTAAATATTAATGCTAATCTACCACAAAATTTTCGCCTTGAACTTGACAATGAATTATTTACAATTTATTCAGCATTACAAGCACGTGCACTTATCAAAAATTGTCTAGGAGAAATTCTCTTCGCTGCTGTTAATGCAGCTGATATTCATAAAGGTGTTAATGTTGATGTTGCTTTACCCGTCGTATTAACTGATCATCGTATGTATTTGAATTTTATTTAGAGTAAAAAAAAACACATGAGGTCCTCATATTAGCCGTAATTGTTCTACGAGTACTATTCTCAAACATTCAGAATTCATTCCCATTATCTTAAACGAATATGTCTAATGAGTACATCCGAATTATTATCATCAATGATCCATATTAGTGAATGATAGCAGCAATAGTATTTTCAGTAGATATTCCATTTATCATAAGAAAATCGATGTAACTAATATATTATCATTTCAAATGTTTCTATTATTTTTCTTATAGAAAATTGGAACGAACTTCGAACTGCTAGTTCGGTTTATGTTGGTGATTGGCATCTATCAGTTACTGGTGTTGCTATGGATGGAGCAAACGATACAAAAACATCATTAGAAAATAAAATACGTGTTCAAAAGTAACATCGAACTGAAATAATTCTTTCTCGTGATAATAATATCAATAAGAATATGTTCTTTTTCTTTCTTCTTCTATCGTTAAAAAATACTTCGATTGAAACTTACTGTTCTTTTTGAAATATTTAACACACAATAAAGTACTTGTGGAAATGAAATTTTCAAGAACTAAGTATATTTTATTCAGAGAAAAAAACAATTACTAATGCTCTAGTCCAGACCATGATGCAATTCATGTAGTTACATAAATTATTAATTAATATTAATAGTATACATGGAAATATTTCGAGTCATATCACAATAGATAGAGTTAACAGTCGACTACGCACTGCTATCCTTTAAAAGTGTGAATATTATCGTCAAATTTCCGAAAATCATGGAATACTTTTCTCTAGGTTTTTCAGAAAATCTTTTTTTTCCACATTGTAAAAAGTAAAAACTCTACTCAAATTGCATCGTCCGATAGACGAGTTAATTACTAATTATGATTAATCTTCTTTACAGGTGTGTCGTTATAGACGAAGGCTTAGAGAGAATTAAATTCTCTACAGCATAATAATTAGATAAGAGCCATAGTTTTACATGTATAATTTTCAGTAAAGGAAAGAAAGAAGAAGTGTTTCGGTGGTTCGCAAGCAAAACGATAAGTGTTGCTCGTATTCAAGGAAAGAAATTACTGTCTACTCAACTACACATATCATTTTGTAGAAAATTGAATGCTCTACAAGCTTCTACTATTTCAAAAGGTGTTGAAGATAATTGTTGTACCTAACAAGCAATCCTGTCGGAAGATCTATATGAAATTCTAATTTGAGTTATTATCGGCTCGAGAAGTCGAGACAGCCGGTTGAGTTTTTAATAACTTTTGATAAGAACAAGATAGAGATTTGGAGGTTTCACCATTTGATAGCCAAGACTAAACACATATTTTTATCAGCGACATTTTTTCTATGGAAAAATCTGAAGACCGGCTTTTTAAAGCATATTTGGAAAATCATGCTGTATTTCTGAAAACTTCCATAGGAGTATATTGATCTTTTACATTTTTGCAATCAGTATGAAAAATTGTGTCGACTCATGTATATTTCGAATCTTTTCGCGAACATGTTTGTCTTCGAAAAATTCATATCACGTTCATTGACGGGGAGCTCAAAAAAGGAACTAAGTCAAAATGCCGTTTGTACTATTCATTCGTTTGCTATGTTATGTTCTACTAGTATTGCACAAGTTTCTCTAAAAAGTGGATCTTCGAATTTTTTCTCAGAAACGATTCTTCTACTGAAACTATGCGTCTCAGTCTTCGTTATCGAACGGTGAAACTCACAGGTGTCTCTATCTTGTTCCCAACAGAAGTTATTGAAAACCCGACCGACTTCCTTGACTTCTGAAATGGATAAAAGTAATTAATATCTCTTTTAATTGATGATATTTAAGAATCAAATATGGGTTTCGACTCAGTTTTGTTTTTTCTATCTAATGGCATATAATAGAAGTAAAGAAAATGTATTTTCTTCTTTGTGAAATTTGCTTCATAAGACAAGTATGACAGGATGTTCAAATGATTTTTTTACATACTGTATATATATTTTTTAAAATAGAGATTATTTTCTTGCATGGTAAGCTTTGTTCTGACGATTATTATTGAGAACAAAGTTAAATAAATGCCCTGGAAACGGAGCATTCTGTTATGATTGTTTTTCTTTCTCTAATGTAGAATTTTTTATCTACTATATACGTTAATGAAATCCAAAGTGTAAATACATATGTTGCAGAGTACATTTCCTAATGATATTTTAATCAATGTTGAACAAACAAGTAATCAAAAATATGATGATGAATATTTGCTATTTAAAAATAACAACTTTGCCGTCAGAAAAGTAGTGGCAATGTTTTTAATCAAGTAGTAAGATAGAAGTAAATAACTATTGATCACGCTAGTGAACCAAGCATGAAGTTTTATTAAAATATCACAGTCACCTTTCAATCATAATGCATGTGTCATATAAATACGTGAGATATATATTTTTTCGATCATTAAATTCATGATGTTTAATACTATTTATAGCCACCGTTAGATGTACGCTAGAAACCTATGCTGTATTATGTAGTACAGCAATGCTTATCCATTATTAAAAGAAAAGAAAATCGTTTTCTTTCATAATTATTAATTATCAATTATCATGATTTAATTATAGAATAAATAGTTTTGTATTTTGTTATAAACGTTATTAAGATAATCCTGTAGATAATTGTCTATGGTATTACTTTAGCTTCTACGTATGTTTAATTTCATTCATATTTTATTCTTGACATGAATTTTCTTATGACTTATTTGTATTTGTTTTAATTAGTTCGCCAACGTTTGTTGAGACATTCAACTGTGCTCATTCTTTATCATACGCTGAACCCTGATACGCTTTCCCAAATGAACATAGGATTAACTCTATTCAATCATGAATCAAAGATTATTATGGATTTCTCAATGAACTATAGTTGATCATTATTAGTTGAATATTTTTCAATGGCATGATGTTATGAAAATTCTCTTCAAGTCCTTGAACTAAGGTCAAGACATTTACATGAATTCGTAGGTGACTAACCAACGAATACATTTCTTAGCATTTAGAAATATAATTTCTTGTGCGAAGTTTCATGTATCGTATGCATAGTTTGAATTTAAAGATCTTGCATTTTCTTTAATCGAGAAACTTCTATAATTAATGATTTTCTTTTGAATTCATCTGAATAATATGTACTTATTAAAAATCATACTGATGGCTTGTAAACTAATTTAACTATTCGTCATTTTAGAATGCAAAATTGACTGAGGTATGAATGTTTTATGTGATATATTTTCTCAAGCATAATGGGAAACAAACGTACAAATTAAGAATATTCTATTGAAAAAGAAAACTACTTTCGATTCTGTTTATTTTTATTTTAGAAAGTAAATGCAAGAATAAGTTTTTAATGATGGTTATTATAGTAAAGAAAATATGTTCTATACGAATGTAATAATGAAAGTTAAATTTACTTTTAGTTTTTTTTCTTCTTCTTCTTCTTCTACGACAAGAAGTAGGAAAAAAAAACTCTCAACAAACTAATCATATTCTCTAATAGTAAAGATATGTTATAAAACAAAGCATAATTGTGTTCATAAATGATTTTAAGAATGATGATTGATACTTTTGAAAACATTTCACGTCGAACTTATGTTAGAAGCACATCGGTTTTTGTTTTTGAAGAGATATTAAAAACTTTTTATTTTTCTTCCTCAATTAATAAAATGCAAAAAAAAGCAAAATTTTATCGTAGGAAAAAAAAGAATGAATTTCTTTTCGAGAATAAATACTATGTTTTAACATAAGATACTTTTATTTATCAGAACTATTGATGAATTATGTCTAGTACGAAGTATTCAGATAGAATTCGACTATTTCATGAAACAGAAGTTTGTAATCGATGGTTAATCAGTATAAGTATTCTTTGTCTTGGTTTTCTTTTCGGAGATTTCAGTGAACTGATTTATGATCAGTGTCTTGTTGTTTTTTTTTTCTTGCCTTCGATAGATATTCATCAAATGATTTCAAAGATATAAATCAACAGAGAAGAACTGTAGATCTTTTTGATTTTGTTTTTCTCCTCAATAAAAAATCTCGTTCGAATACTTATAATCAATCATGTTCACAACTGTTATTTTCTTTGTGTTGCATATTCATTTTTGTAAGACATATATATTGAATGAAGTATTGTTTATTGTAATAGATACGGAAGAAAAACTTTGAGTAAGATAATAAATCATGATCGATTGAGAAAGAAGTATTTACAACAGCAATATTTGCGTGATAGTTTTCTTTTTCGAATCTAAAATCATTATCAGCAGAGAAAATTAGGATAGGAAACGATGACGATCGGTTATTATGAATTCAAACCAATCATACAAATTCTTCATTTGTAAATTTTTTTTTGTGATTCGTAGCTAATAAATTATTTATAATATAAGTCATTACTCTCATTGATTGATGGTAACATTAGAATTAAAAATTTTCTATCATTTTCAACTTAAAAAACAACAAGCACCACATCTGTCTTATTTACTAATGGATGTAATACATCTCACCATAAACATAGATAATCATAGTTTTTTTTCTCATGCTAGCATATGTCCCTAAAATTCAAAAGAGAGCTGGCGCAACTTGGCGAAGTCAAAAGATAAAACAAAATGTGATTAGTATAACTAATTATTGAGAAAACATTTTACTCTATTGATGGTGCTAAAAAAACAATTTCATTTTCCTAGCTATTCATTTAGAAAATAGCTGCGATACCAAGACGTCTTGCATGTAACGTATGTAAAGGAAGCAACATTCAAATTTTCATGTCACGGCTTATTTCTGATGTTATTTTACTAAGAAAATCTCTCAAAAATGTAATAATTATGACATGAATTTCTTGAGATTTAGAGATACATTTGAGCTTGTATTTTCGATGAAGTTTTTCAATTTAATCCTTGTTTGCATTTCTAACTATTGCATTTTTTGGCGTTCGTGTTTTACGAAAATGTAATTATGTATTAACTTGTATTTTCTATTCTTCTGTGAAAATAATCGAAGTGACTATAAATTGAATGTTGTCGTAAAAGTAAGGTTTTAAGAATCATCCTTTTTCTTGATAGAATTTTTCATACGTCAAAGTTTCTCGATTTGTTATTTCAATTGAGTCGAGTAATGTTGAAGTTGAAAAAGAGGATTAAAGATATTGTTCTTAATTCTTTCCTAGAGCATTAGTGATATGTAATAAATATGTTTTCTCAATGAAAGTAGTTCATTGTTTTTCTGAAAATGAATAAATTTTTTACATTTGTTATTTAAAGATTGATTACAGAACACTTCACTTAACATAAATAATTCTACGCGAAAGAAGATGAGACGAGAGGGAGAGAAAGCAAGACAAGAAAAAATAAAGAAAGAAAAGTGCTTTACAAATGACAAGAGAATAGATGAAGAGAAAGAACAATAGATTCACAATCTTAGATCTTCCTATTCATGTGGAGTCTATCGTTAACTTAAATAAACTAAGGATTTATAGAAAACTGCACCTAGCTCAATAAATAAACATTATTCTATAGATTAGTACATGACTATTGTTTTGCTCTTATAGATTTGATTGAATTCAAAGTACATATTATGCTGATCATATATCGTGTCATAGCATTGATTCTTTTCTTGCTTGTCTATATTATTGGTCTGATTGGTAATGGTCTCTTAATGTGTGAGTAAAATAGTATAATTGAATTAAAGATTATTAATACAATTTAATTTAATTTAGTTATTGTTTTTCGTCAGAAAAATTTACATACAGTACCTAATCTGCTCGTTGTTAGTTTGGCTCTCGGAGATTTTTTATTCGTACTTTTTTGTGTTCCATTCGGTGCAGTTGCATATTCATATGAATATTATCCATTTTCAACATTTTATTGTCGTTTTGAAAATTTTATTATTAATCTTTCACTAGGCGTATCCGTATTTTCATTGTTAGCATTAAGTGCCGATCGTTATAAAATCATATCGAAACCATTTTCAAGTCATGCCAATGATTCATCAATTAAGTTAAAATTCATTGTAATTATGATATGGTTATTATCGATATGTCTTGCTCTACCTGAAACAATCTACAGTGGTAAGTAATTGATTGTCATAGGTTTTAAAACAATCAATCAATATGTTATTCATTTATATATTTATTTAGGTCTTATAACGGACACTGGTTCTCAGTCAAGTAATGGAACAAATCAATTAAGTTACTGTTGGAGTCCAAGTATAAATGCATTACTTATCAATCATAAATTTATGATTACTCGTCAAATTTTACGTTTAATAATTTATTATTTAATGCCACTTGTATTTATTTCAATATTTTATTGTCTGATTGCTAAAACACTGTTTCGAAAAAAAGATGTTATCTATTCGCCAAGTTTTTCAACACGTTCATCTCAAACTAATTCGGTAATTGAAGATAATCGTTTGATGAATATGTCATTCAGTAATCGTATTCGAAATAATACAGAATATTCATCGAATCATCTAAGAAAAACTACATTAAATCAAGACATACGAAGAACAAAACAAATACGAACACGACATAAAGTTGCTAAAACAGTTCTATTTTTATGTCTAGTCTTTTTCATATGTTGGCTACCAAAACAATTACATGATTTATATTGGTAATGACATTATACAAGAAAATTCTGTTTTTCTGTTTTGTTTTTGCATTCTCTTATTTATTTTTCGTTTCTTAGGTTCATTGGCGTACTTGTCTATTCATCAAGTTGGAATCATTTTTGGCAAATCAATAAAACAGTTGCATTAATATTAACATACATTTATTCATGTATTAATCCATTTGCACTTTATTTTCTATCTTCAACATTCCGTCATTTCTATAAGCGTTATTTATGTTTTTGGTCCAAGGCAAAATGTTGTTCACAACGACATTCAATTAAACATGAACAACGACGTCGAACCCAAGAATTAATAACGGCTAGTGATTGTAAACGTCGTTCATCAGCTAATAATACAACAGTGATAGTGTATTATGATTTAAATCGAATTAAAACTTTAAATTATTGTCAACACGAAAAAGACCTTGACTGATTCGCATAAAACATCTGTTTTTATTCATCAATATATTGTGTATGTGTATGTGTGTATTTGTCTTATCCTATTTCAATTGAAATAGATCGATTACCAGGCACTTCTCGTTACCAGGCTTTTATCTAATCGATATCATAAGTTTATAGATAGCTTTATTTATATATTATTGATTATCATAATGGCAATACATCGTTTAGCTTATTTTATGCTTCATGTTATGAAGATATGAACCATTTAAGATTCGAATATTATGAGAAATAAAATCATCAATCTATTTTCATATTAGAATTGATGAACGAAATGTATTTGAATCAACTTCGATTCTCTTATATTTTATAGCTTTGTTTATAATTGCATGAGATAAGAAATTCTCTTCGTGATAGTTTCTTTGCTTGTTTTTCTTTAAGTTTTCGATTATGAAGAAAAATAATAGACATGATTGGTGTAAATAATAATGAGCAACTTATTTCGATGTGTTAAGAGAATTTAGTAAAAATTTAACCACTACGTTCAATTGTTTATTGTTGACTTAATACAATACACTTATGATTGAGTACGCTTACGAATGTTTTGATAATAACTTGCCGTTCTTGATGCCTCGTGTAACACTACAGAAGAAAAACAAACTATAATTTTGATGATCTCACGATATACACAGATGTCATCGACAATATGAATTACATTGCTGATTCTCGACTGATTAAAACGGAAATTGCCATTAAACGAAAAAATGTCAAAAAAGACAAAGATAGTAACTTATAAAAAGGGATTACCAAGTACGTACATCTCTATAATATGCTTATGTTTACACAACAACCAATAAGAGATTTTCTTATCATTATGCTAGTTACATGATGACAACAAGATATAAGATTCATCAATATGCATTTCAAGATGATGAAACGTTTCCAGTTTATCATACATGTTGACCGTTGATAAAACTCTAAATAAAAGGAACAGACCAAGATCATCAAAGTCAAACGAAATATGACTCTGGATTTTTTGTTATTTTCCTCGAATAACCGATCTTACTCCATCGACATGCAAATCTCATGAAATTTTCATGATATGCTGAAGCTGCAATGAGTAAGATGCGGTGAAAAAAGTGACAAACTCAAGATCACAAAAACTACCTAAAAATCGAGGGGAGATGGAAGGCGGTTATATGTAAGTGCCTGCATATATAATAACAACAAGCTTAATTTTAAAAAAGAACACCGTCATATTCTCTGGATCTTGACATTCTCTTTCAAACAAAGAAAAAAAAGAGATTAAATGTATACAATGAAGACTCACCGAACACTATTGAATGTGTGATTACGAAACCGTAAACAGAGAAGAACAGTTTCTGAATTGAATTTTCAGTATTTTTATGCAGAAGATGATGTAAATCTTTAAAAATAGGCTATTAAATTATAAATCGTACTATTACAGGACGACCATACTTCAGACTGTATTCCCATGCATTTATCTTCATTAAGTCTTCACTGTTTTTCAATGTGGTTGATAATTATTCAAAACATAATGAATATATTAACAACTCATAATAATAACTATAACATCTATTCTATGAGAGATCTGTTTCAAGCGCTTGAAGTTCATACCTGTGCTAATATATGTAGTACATTTACTGAAAACTTATCAACATTGTTAAGTCATACATAGAAATTTTCAAGTTTGATTCGAACTGTTAGTAAGACTGATTTAAATTTAATTAAGATCAATTACTAGACGTGTTATTCATGTTGAAAAATTCAAAAGATATGGCCTGTTTCACCCAACGGTATACTATGACTGAGTCAATAAACTGAAACCAATATGCTTATGTGAAGAATATTTATTCTAGTTGATTGTAACTTATATTAATTTATGTTTAAGATATTTTGATTCATGCGTTAAGTTTCTCTACATAATATCAAAGATGTTGTTAGAATACTGAACAATTAATTGATAACTATAAAAGTTCAATTTACGATCATCTTTTAGAGTTGTGTACGTCCTGTGACATAATTGGAATTGAAAACCTCCGCTCCTATACATCGTTACAGACATGTTCTCGACGAAACTGTTTACTGCAATAAACGAATAGTAGAATTCAAGTAAATTCTACGAACGAATTCATGCGATAAATATTCACATAGTTGTGTGAGATTTATAACCACCCAACAGTCGTAAAATATCGTGTTTAATTCAAGATTTCAATGTTTTTCATTTATGTGTACATTATAGAAACTATTTCATATTTCTCCAATGCTCACTCTGAAAAACAAATCTCTGTAGAATTTTGATTTTTAGCATTGCTTAGCACACAACATCTTGTCTATGAAAGTGGCTAAGTATAGATCAATAACTAAACATCAATTAATCTAGGGAAAGCATCAACGATTTACTAATTCCTAGGTTGTATTCAAGTTCTAATCTAGAACAAGATTTTGTTGTTTACGAATACTTTTAGCTGTGCTGCAAATTAACATAAAAATTATTCGAGTGAAATTCATAGTATATTCACACAATGTCAATTCAAACGTGTGCATTGGTCAACTTTTAGTTGAAAAAGACAAGAGGTTAAACCTGATCAACTCAAAATCAAACGACACAAATTATTATGAATGAACAAAAATAGAGAGTAACTATGATCATAAATGTTCAGAGAAGCAAAGAAAAAGAAAACCACTGCAGCTTTCAAAGATGTGGTTGCAAGCATATATTTAATAACTAGTTCTCGTCCAACTGTCATACTACTGTAATTGAAGAAACGTAACTGATCCAGAACCAATTACATTGATAGAAAAATTTCCAATGATATTCGATTTTTTGGTTGTCACCACCATGATATATGTATTGCCAACAACGGCCAACATTCGGGGAATACAGTTTTTTTCTTCATCACTATCGTCCATATCATGAATCAAGTTGCTATTAGGATTAGATTTATCAAAAGTGTTGTTATAGATATTCACATGAATCTTGATAGTGCCACTGTTCACAAAACAATACCTTCCGTTTGTTGACGCATTAATTCGTACCGCTTGATAGTAAAAGTTAGGTGACGCTTGACATTTCTTCTTTGGTCGACAGTATCTTGAACTAGTCGAGTTCAACAATGATGAGTAAATGGAGGAAATACCTGACGTGGCCGCTAATCGAAGAGAAACAATAATTTAATTAGTATTCACAACTCTTTGATTGATCGTCCGAAGTAGTTTCAAATAAATGAGAATAAATATCGTTTATGAAAAATATGCGAATGCTATAGTCTCACAGAATAAGGGAAAATGGCGTGTTTTGTTCTTAAAATTAATTTCGACTTCATGAAAATATTTTAACGCAACTCCATCATAATTTGTTATACTTAAAGTTCGTCGTCTTTGCCCTGCGATAAGGAACGAACAGATGATTAATCTTACTTTCTTCTTTCTAATAAACACTACCAATATGGTAACATGTGTTAAGTGATTACCTTGCGAACAAGTAAATATGTTGAATTTTCGCATGCTCTACTCTATAGAACATGTGACTATAGTATTAGTTAATCATATTTAGTGGCATTTGAATAAAAAATGCTTTGTCAGAGAAACTTCTTGCTATGCCAGAAATGTGACGATACTTTCTCATCTTCGAACACATATAACTACGTACAGATCTATTTTAAGGCTATGACATGTTTGCATAGGAAACAGTATTATTGAAGAGTCAAACCTCTTACTTGTTTGTCTTGCTGTTGTTGTCACAGAACTAGTTGTCGGAGAAAACTGGATAGATGATGGGCCAGATGTCAAAATAGCAAATGAACCTTTCTCATTCGGTTTGTTTGTTGTCGTAACCAATACATAGGTCTTCTGGGATTCAAGATGAACTTTGAGCTTGAATTGATTCTTTTCGCCTTTATTATTATCTTCTGCCAGTAGATTTAAACGAGGATTGACCGCATTAAAGCTACCATCGTAAATGTAACCATAAGTGTCAAGTTGGCTCTTGGTAGTCAATTGATATTTGCCAGTTTTGGCAACTCTTACTGTTAAAGCAACATAGTAGAATAGTCTTTGTGTACATGAAGTAGTACGACAAAAGGTTGGACTATTGGCTGTCAGTGTTGATAAATGCTTCGATTCAACCGTTGACAACGAATTTCCTGTTTGACGAAAAATAAAAGTAATGAAATTTTAGTTGTCGATTTCACAGATTAAAAATAGCTTTTTTGAAAAACGTATCAAACGTGAATCTCACAGAGGAGAAACGCTGAGCAGAAACAAAACGAGATAGGAGAAAGTATTTTTCTAAGTGTCTTCAGATATAATCGAGCACAAATCTTGATCTCGAATAAATTCGTCAGATATTTGACTCGACATATATTTCTATTCATCGTTACTCTTCATTTATGCGAGTATTTTTTAAGCTATTTTTTGTTCTTTAAATGTTGTAAAAGCAGATGATATGGAAAACTGCTAACTGATCTCTTAGGTAATTGTAAGACTTATAGACTACAACAATTTATAAGATGAAGTTCTGTGTACGTCGAAGACGAAAAAAATTTAGTTTCTTAGATTGTCTTGTCAATTCAACATTGCCATAGATTTCTTTTGAAAGTCAAAGATAATAGAGTGCAATTCTATTCTATATTGTTCTCCGAAAATGAATGACATTGCATTAATTTACTTATAGATAAAAATCTGGTGGTAAACATGTATAAATAAACCGGTTGTTATTTTTTTATATAACAATCGAGCATCATAAAAGTAGATTGGTAATAATCTATTTGTTATTGTAGAGCAATTCATAGCATAATATTATTCAGATTCTTTTAGAGATTCGCTTAATGTTGACATAGTCGACATTATTTGACTCATGAAGTAACGACCATGTACTTCTTTACCTAACATTTTCAACTTAAAGTTTTTGAATATATATATATATATATATCGTCAGACAACTGAATTTTATAGCCTACATAATTTCCAATACCATCATTACGTAATGTAGCTCATTGAAATTTTGCCTCATAAGCATAATTCATATCGGTTGAACGGCTACATCGAATGAATACGACTGATGTCATCAGATAAAGCGATCGTGCTGCGATTTAGCAGGAGATACAAAATGATTCATGAAACGGTTTTCATGTAAAGAAAGGGCAATAGGAAATCATATCATGCAGATTAGTCTGTAGTTGAAGAAAAACATTGTGTCCATTTGTATTAATTTTAAAATTATTTTATTTTCATGTCGATCTAATCATTTTGCTTGGAGATATTCAATGCATGGACTACCCTGTCTTCTCAAAGAAAAGTGGCAATTTTAATTTAGTCGTTAATATTTATTATATATTACTATGCGGTCTTACGTATGTTCTCACCTAGGCTTTCTATGAAGGAAAGAATCGGCTACTTCTCATTTGCGAACATGAATAAACTTGAATTAAAAATTTGATGAGAATGTTTTAAATTTTCGATGTGCCGTCAAGGGAACAGCTTTCAAGTCTATGTACAGGATTAAGTTATTGAAATTTTTATTCGAAAAAACCTGACGATCGACATGACTTTAAACAATGAGATTTAAAAAAATATTTTAATGAAATGAATAATCTTCTCAAGATAAGTTCGTGCAATTTATAGAG